>OY757547.1:5841274-5851274 GCA_963584105.1 Alviniconcha strummeri | reverse complement strand
CTTTGTGCGGGTAACACTATAACTTGAACAGTGTGCAATTTGTTCATTTTGTGCATGTAACATTATAACTTGCACACTGTACAATTTGTTCACCTTTTGGGTGTAACACTATAACTTGCACAGTGTACAATTTGTTCACCTTGTGCATGTAACACTATAACTTGCACACTGTACAATTTGTTCACCTTGTGCGTGTAACACTATAACTTGCACAGTGTACAGTTTGTTCACCTTGTGCGTGTAACACTATAACTTGCACAGTGTACAACTTGTTCACCTTGTGTGTGTAACACTATAACTTGCACAGTGTACAGTTTGTTCACCTTGTGTGTGTAACACTACCAAGTGTACATTGTTCACCTTGTGCATGTAACGTTAAGTGTGCATTGTATGATATGTTACCTTGCGCATGTGACAATATCAAGTGTACATTGTACAGTTTGGTCACCTTGTGATAACTCTATCAAGTGTATGTTGTTCACCTCATGCATGCAACATTGTCAAGTGTGCATTACGCAATTTGTTCACTTTCTGCATGTAACACTATTAAGTGTACACTATGCAACATTCACTTCTGCCTTGTGATGCTCTCTTCTTTTCCCTCCTGCAATGGACATAAATAACTTCTGTGTGCATTGCTGTCTTCTTCAGGATGGGCAGATAATCCGTGGGCTGTGTGGCGGCTACTGTGGAGTGTGCTCCCCTGACCACCTGACAGGCCTCCAGCTGCAGCTGCTGCGTTGAAGGTCTGGCGGAGCAACGGCCGGTTTTCAACTACAACCTCCATGACGCCCGTCAGGGAGGGAGGGAGGATGGTGGACAGCCTGGTCCTCTCTCTCCCCTCCTCCTTTGCTGCCTCACTCAAACCCAGAGGACCAGCCACTGCCATGGTCATTGACATTGGTGGTCAACGACGTCAGTCGTACCCGTTGTAGTGAGGACGCCAGTTGCGTCCAGATCCAAGGCTTGGAGGACACAATCGCGGTGAAACTGTCTCGCAGGACCTGCCGGTGAAATCTGACGTCTGTCCCGCGGTGTTTGTGCAGACTTTGTCTCTGAAACTTGGTCCATTTATAGGCAGCATTGGAGCACATGCAAGGAACAGCCTGTCTTAGCATCCAACCAGTCAGGAGGTGATTAAGCATCTCCACCCACAGGCTGTTACGTACAAGGGTACAGCAGGCAGCAGCGTCCAGCTGCAGGACTCATGAGGGGACTTTACAGTCTCAGTCCACAGTCCATTGCCCATGTTGACAAAGCCACAGGAAAAAAAAAAAAAAAAAAAAAAAATGGATGAAGGTCAGTACAGTCTGAAGCTGCTGAAGTCAGCCGACGCTGGAGCACATGCTACCAAAGTGATGCGTGCACATACTGTTTGAAGGACTGTCAGCCATAATGTAATCACATGATAAGCTGATGGACACTGACAGGTTTTCTGCTGAAGGAAATCCACAGGCCAGAAGTTTATTTCTCTCTCTCAGCACACAGTTCAGTTGACAGGGGGATGTTATTATGTCCCAGTGTGATGATGAACTGTTAGGGTGCTCTTTTGGATTTTCTTGCTGATAAGTCCACTTTTCTGATGACTGCAAGAGAAAGGGGCTTTGCGGTCCTGAGAACACTGAAATAGGAAGTGGCCACCAGCTCCATCACTGCAAGATGATTAACAGGGCGTGACAGTAAACCTTGCACTGGCCAGAGCCTGATCTGCTGCTTGAAGCTCGTAGTGTCCAGAACCTAGATGGCAAATCAAATGTTACATTTACTGCAGTCTTATCTGCCAGTCAAAGAGATTGTGACAGAGCCTAGATGGCCAATCAAATCTTGCGCTTTCTGCAGTCTGATGTGCCAGTCAAAGATTGTGTTTGTCAGGGTTCAGCTGACCAGTCAAAGCTGGGTGGAGCCCAATCTACCCTATAAAGCTTGTGTTGGCAGATCCTAGCTAACCAGTCAAAGCTGGGTGGAGCCCAATCTACCCTATAAAGCTTGTGTTGGCAGATCCTAGCTGACCAGTCAAAGCTGGGTGGAGCCCCGTCTGCCCTATAAAGCTTGTGTTGGCAGATCCTAGCTGACCAGTCAAAGCTGGGCAGAGCCCAATCTGCCCTATAAAGCTTGTGTTGGCAGATCCTACCTGACCAGTCAAAGCTCACTGGCCCTGACTCCTGCCATTCTAGTCCAACACAGACTGCTAAAAACATGCTTGCGATACACAGACTGTGATGCCGAGGTCATAATGCAGCACGATTGCTATCTTTGTGCTACACGCGAGCATGTCGACACATATTGTGACGACTGGAATCTAAGACTAATTTTGTGGTTCTTGATTACCACAAAAAGAGTCAACAAAGACACAATGTGGAGAAGTCATTAGGTGTCTTCAAATGCTTTTGAAGAAAGGAGAACATGACCAAAACTGTTTGGATCTCAAATGTCGTTTTCAGATAATGCTCACTTTGTTGGGTTGCTGCAGTGTCAGTATAGTCAACTTGTAGCTGGCCAAGCAACCAATAATGGCAACAATGGTCAACCAGTTGATTGTGAATATCAACATTTTCTGGTCTAGCTGTCAAATCACTCATCAGGGGAGGCAGTGCAACTGGTCAGTAGCATTAAGATAAGTGACTAGACCACTGATGAGTTCATCCACTTAATCACTCATCAGATAAGGCAGCACCTCAAGTGCCAGTACACTTTTGATGAGGTTAATCCACCAAATTCCTCATCAGAAAGTACCGACCAAGAGAACCTTAGGCCAGTAGACCACTGATGAGGTTCATCCACCAAATTACCTCAAGAAGGCAAAGGCCAGTTGACCACCAGTGAGGTTTGTCCACCAAAATACTCATCAGATAAGGCAGCACGTCTGATCAAGATCATTGAGGCCAGTGACTGGACATCTGACGAGGTTCATCCACTAAATTACTCATACATTGTGGATCTGCTTTTCACAATGCTTTTTCCTTCCTCCCCCTCCCGCCTGTTTATACTATGCACCATGGACATGTTATTTTGCCCCCTTGCAAATATGGAGTAAGTTTTGCACTGAACAAGTGGACACTGACACTGACTCGTCAGAAAAGGCAGCACAATTAATTAAAGGTGTTAAGGCCAGTGACTAGAGTGCCGATGAGATTCATCCATCACATTACTCACTGGACAAGGCAGCACGACTGATCAACAGCATTAAGGCCAGTGACTAGACTGCTGATGAGGTCCAGCCATCAGATTACTACTGCGATGCCAGCTGTCACTCACAGAACACTTAGTACTATTACTGCAGGATCTGCAATGTTAGCTGTCACTCTCAGAACACTCATTACTATTACTGCAGGATCTGCCACGTTAGCTGTCACTCACAGAACACTTAGTACTATTACTGCAGGATCTGCCACATTAGCTGTCACTCACAGAACACTTAGTACTATTACTGCAGGATCTGCCACGTTAGCTGTCACTCACAGAACACTTAGTACTATTACTGCAGGATCTGCCACATTAGCTGTCACTCACAGAACACTCAATACTATTACTGCAGGATCTGCCACGTTAGCTGTCACTCACAGAACACTTAGTACTATTACTGCAGGATCTGCCACATTAGCTGTCACTCACAGAACACTCAATACTATTACTGCAGGATCTGCCACATTAGCTGTCACTCACAGAACACTTAGTACTATTACTGCAGGATCTGCCACGTTAGCTGTCACTCACAGAACACTCAATACTATTACTGCAGTATCTGCCATGTTAGCTGTCACTCACAGAACTCATGTGTGCACGCGCACACATACACGCACGCATGCACGCACGCAAGCACACACACACACACACTCACACGCACGCACACACACACACACACACACACACACACACACACACACACACACACACACACATTAATTTGTCTGTGCGGTGTTATAGACTAGATGGTGACCTATTTAAGATTTTTCTGATATGTGGATTCTGCTGTAAACGTTTGTGTGGGTGCTGTTGAGGGTGAAGGTGCAGGTTATCCATCGCTGACCTGGCCACTGTAACACACTGTGGACAATGTCACTGGTTAGGGTGGGAACAAGGCACTGAATTGCTGGCTGGAACTCCAGTGCATTACAAGTCCACTCGAGGCTGGATCTCCAGTGCATTACAAGTCCACTTGATGCTGGATCTGTAGAGTGTTACAAGTCCACGTGATGCTGGATCTCCAGTGCGTTACAAGTCCACTTGATGCTGGATCTGTAGTGTGTTACAAGTCCACGTGATGCTGGATCTCCAGTGCGTTACAAGTCCACTTGATGCTGGATCTCCAGTGCGTTACAAGTCCACTTGATGCTGGAACTGTAGAGTGTTACAAGTCCACGTGATGCTGGATCTCCAGGGCGTTACAAGTCCACTTGCTGGCTGTTACCACAAGCAGTCATTTACTGTCATCCGGATGCATATTATTTATTGAAATCAAACTTGCATCATTGAATTTGTTTTACTTTTGTGTATGTGGATATTTTTGCTAAACTCATATTGCCATAATATATACCGGTATATAACTGCACTTGTATTATTGTTAATAGAGGAGGCTGTCATAATAATGCGTGTGTGTGCGTGTGTGCTTCCACTCTAAGCCGCCGTTGATAATCTGTTTAAGTTAGGTGTGTATAGTTTTCTTGTGTGTCTGGGCAAGCATATACAGTGTGTGTGTGTGTGTGTGTGTGTGTGTGTGTGTGTGCGTGTGCATGTGTATGTGTGTGTGTGAGTGTGTGTGTGTGTGTGCATGTGTGTGCGTGTGTGTGTGTGTGTGTGTGTGTATCTGGGAATGCTTACTAGTAGTCTAGTAGCTATAATTGTAGAGAAGGGGGAAGATGCAGTCACCCATGTTCTTGTACAAAACAACATGATAGTTTGGTGACTGACAACAGACATTTATGACAACCTGTCATGGTGAAATATTCTTCATGAATCACTTTGATTGTATTGCAGATTTGTTTGCCTTAAGCTGTATATGTTAACTGACTCGACAGAAGGTGTTAAATATTTGTTGGTTGTTAGATGTAGTGAGCACGTTTTATTTATCATTTAAATTGATGCTTTGTTTACAATTTACCTCAAGAACCTCAGTGACGTTTTTCATTGTCTGATTTCTTTTTGAAGTTTTTTCAATTGTTTTTGTTCCTGCATGCTGTCGGACTCACCAGTGTGTACATTTTTTGTGAGATATTATTTACTGGATGTCTGGACTTGCCAAATGCTGCATTATGATTATGCTTTTATTTTCTGAAACCTCAACAATTTTTAACTAGTCAGATTCAGAACAAATACTTTCTCATGCTGTTTACTTTTGGCAACAGGCACATGTTTTAGCAAGTGGTTGATTAAGTTAGCCTCAGTTCCCCCTTCCCCCTACCACCACCACCACCACTACCACCAACATCTCTGCTGGTTACACATACCCATTTCCAAGGATGCAAACACACATATGCACTCTCTCTCTCTCTCTCTCTCTCTCTCTCTCTCTCTCTCTCTCTCTCTCTCTCTCTCTCTCTCTCTCTCTCACACACACACACACACTCAAGCATGCATGTACATGCACACACACACATACACACACACACACACACACACACACACACACACACACACATGCATGCGCTATTAGAAGTCCAAAGTCTTGATCACTTCCGATTAGGTATGCTGCTCAAGTGACGATGGGCAGCATTGATGTATATATTTTTTGGTGAAGTACCTGCTTCTTGGTGTCAATCATTGTGCTTTGCTGCAGCAGTTTTAATCGTCAGCAGCCTATACTGTCTTCATTTTAAATCATATACACAAAGCGCAACTCATTTTGACATGTACAGGTTTTATCCAACGTAACGCCAGATTGAAGAGAGCATGGCTCTTTTTTGTTTTTTGTTTTTTTGTTTTTTGTTTTGTTGTTGAGTTGTACTTGTGTGTGTTGCACAACCAATGTTCAAAGTGTTATTGTAATTAGAAAAATCTTTTTTTGAAGAGCATAATCTTTGTAGCAATCTTTTATTTGAAATGTTTAACACAATGCCATTTTATACTGCTTTTACCTCACATTTAGTTGTGCAACCTTTTACATTGTGTGTGTCAACAAGATGGAGAACTGGTCTGGCCACAGGCACCTGACATTAATTCATTTTTGGGTGGCTCACCACTAAAGCACTGAATTATATTTTGTTGTTGTTGTTGTTGTTGTTGTTGTTTGTGTGTGTGTGTGTGTGTGTGTGTGTGTGTGTGTGTGTGTGTGTGTGTGTGTGTGTGTGTGTGTGTGTGTGTGTGTATGTATGTATGTGTGTGTACTTCTTACCATTATAGCACTAAAGTGAGAGTTACAAGGGTATTGGTAGTGGTAGAGGTAGTGCTTCATGATACTCCTCACTATTGCAGTAGTTAAGAGAGAAAAGGGCATTGCTAGCAGTGGTGGTAGTGTTTTGTGGTATGTCTCATCATTAGAGCACTAGAGTTAGAAGCACGGTGGTAGTGGTAGTAGTATTGTTTTGTGGTACTCCTTACCATTACAGCATCATTCATAAAAAAGAGACATAGAAGGTCTTGATGTTTACATGGCAGATAAAATGGAAACAAAACTACAAGTTTATTTTTACATGGCAGATAAAGTGGAGACAAGTTTATGTTTACAGGGCAAATAAAATGGAAATTGTGCTACAAGTTTAATGTTTACATGGCAGTTCAAATAGAAATAGTGCTACAAGTTTCATGTTTACATGGCAGCTAAAATAGAAATAATGCTACAAATTTCATGTTTATGTGACAGATAAAACAGAAATAGTGCTACAATTTTAATGTTTACATGGCAGTTAAAATATAAATAGTGCTACAAGTTTCATGTTTACATGGCAGGTGAAATAGAAATAGTGCCACCAGTTTCATGTTTACATGGCAGATAAAAATAGAAATAGTGCTACAAGTTTCATGTTTACATGGCAGGTAAAATAGAAAATAGAAATAATGCTACAAGTTTCACGATTACAGGGCAGATAAACTGAAAATGGTACAATATACCCTTTCATTTTCAGTCCCAGCTCAGTAGATGAAAGTGTGAACATATGAGGGAAGGAATTATTTCCTGCGGGAAAGAATTATTTCCGTGACTGCTGATCCTGACAAAAACCAGTGACACCACAGTAGCTACCACTATCACTGTCCATCTGACATGTCTTCTTGTTGAGATTGTGATCACTTGAGCCCAAAACAAAAAGTCATCAGTGGCAGGTGCCTGTTGCTTTTCCTGTTTTCATTTGCATAGCTGGTGCTCACATTGCTAATGATGCAAGCGTTTTTCCTAACATTATACATTATACACTATACTATGCTGATATTATGTATCACATTTTTCACTGGCTAGAGAGTTTGAATTTAGTTAGATTAATCAATCATATCTGAATTTTTGTCAAATGAATGGACTATTTAAGTTGATAATTCAGTGAGCTACTCTGTAGAATAATTGCTCACTATTTAATGTTGAGTCTTATTCTTCAGCTTAAAATTTGTTTATATGATGAGTGGCTTGATATCATAAATACTCACAAGGTGTCCTGTTTAGCTGTTTTGAAGTAGGATGCTTGGCATAATACAGTAGAACATTTGTTCTGACAAAGTTCTTTTCTTTTTTTGCTCTGATCAATATTTTTTGCTCATTGTCTTGTAATGATATAACTGATACTGTTGGTCAACAATGCAACAACTCACTGTCTTGGTAAATGTGGGTGTCACTTTCCATCTTTCAGTTGTATGAATTGTTTCTTGTCTTTACAGATATTTTTAATTTCAGTTTGCAAATGCTCTTTCCGTCTCTCCTTCTCTCTGTTGTGTGTGTGTGTGTGTGTGTGTGTGTGTGTGTGTGTGTGTGTGTGTGTGTGTGTGTGTGTGTGTGTGTGTGTGTGTGTGAGAGAGAGAGAGAGAGAGAGAGAGAGAGAGAGAGAGAGAGAGAGAAAGCATGTGTGAGCACAGTGCATGCTTGCATGTGTGTGTGTGTGTGTGTGTGTGTGTGTGTGTGTGTGTGTGTGTGTGTGTGTGTGTGTGTGTGTGTGCTTCCCAGTTACTTCATTGGTTTGATATTAAGCAAATGTAACTGTAAGACTTTATTTGCCTTATGAATTGTTGAGAAGCTAGTTGCTTTGGTATTGATTCTGCTTGTTTGGCTTTTGGTCTGCATGTCCTTCAGTAGATTGATCTGTTCATTTATTCATTCAACTTGTCTTGGCGCTTTTATATCTTACTCAATCATGCATTTGTTAATTTGTTTGAGTGAGTGTAGAGAATGCAAGGAGAAACATTTATTTTTTTATTTTTTTAAATTTCACTGTTGCACATTTCTGACAAAGTGTATAAATTGAATGTGGGGTGTATGTGCTTCTAGAAGGAAATAAAAGCAATTGTATTGAACAGTTTACTCTTCTCTCTTTCTTTCATTTTTGTTTTTTGATTGACATTTATTTCATTTTTCTAAGTTTATTGCAAATTTCATATTAATAATCTTTTTGAAGTTCATTAATTGAAGAATAATGCATTACTTTGTATCATATATATATATATAGATGTGTGTGTGTGTGTGTGTGTGTGTGTGTGTGTGTGTGTGTGTGTGTGTGTGTGTGTGTGTGTGTCTGTCTGTCTGTTAAAGAGCCTGATTCAGATTATTTATTATTCATAAGTTTTTGAATGTTTGTATATAGCATATTGATTGCCGAGAAAAATGCACTGTTGTATGTACATTCAGCTGATTGCATATGTGTGTATTTATTGCGTACATTGTTTTTGGAGTGTGATGTCAGTACAAAAAGTATTATTGTTTGGAGCTCTCTGGCCAGTTTCTTGTGTACTCTGTGTATGTAACGAATGGTATGGTATAGTTCACTAGCAACTGTCTATATCTAGAATGTAATAAAATTTATTTCTAAGAAGGTGATGCATTTGGTGCTCTAATTTACATGTGTGTGTGTGTGTGTGTGTGTGTGTGTGTGTGTGTGTGTGTGTGTGTGTGTGTGTGTGTGTGTGTGTGTGTGTGTGTGTTTTAAACTGTCCTCTCTCTCTCTCTTCTATCTATCTATCTCTCTCTCTCCATCAGTGTGTCTGTCTGCCTTTCTCTCTCTCTGTGTCTCTGTCTCTGCCTCTGTTTCTGTCTCTGTCTGTCAATCTGTCTGTCTGTCTGTCTGTCTCTCTCTCTCTCTCTCTCTCTCTCTCTCTCTCTCTCTCTCTCTCTCTCTCTCTCCCCCCCCCCCCCCCCCCCCCTTGGTCTGTTTCTCTCTATTTTCTCACTGTTTCTGTCTCTTTCTGTTTCTTCAGAGATCATCAAGAGAGGCATTTGTTCTCGGGTTGCGATACAGTACAACTTTATTGCCAAGTGTCAATACGCTGCACCAGGAATGTTTTGTGGTGCCTAGTACACTCATCACACATTCACTCCAATCATAAAACATTTAATTACAACAACAGCAAAAAAAAAAATTTTTTTTTTTTTTTTTAAATCTTGTAAAAGGTCATTCATACATAACAACATGAGAAAATCCCACTGGCATCATGCTGTGCATATCACATAAAAATAAAATTGCCACCTCCCTAGAACCCCCTCTTGAAAGTTACTGTCCTAATAAAAGCAGTTATAAGAATTATCTACAACAAATTAATTAATTAACCCCGCCGGCTTACTCCCCTGGCCCGGCACTACCCCCCGCGCCTGACCCATCCAAGATCCTACGCACTCAGTAAAAAACGTCCCCGGCCTGGACTCAGTTGACAGGGGAATGGGCCTAGTGTAAGCGCGCCAGAGACATCACTAGCCTGTTACACCCCTCCCCCCCACCCCTACCCCTACCCTCACCTCGAGCAACACCACAACACGTGCGTGCAGTTAAGGGAAGCTACTCTGGACGAAGCCGGAGAGGAAGCAGACGGCACTCGCTGGCAAAATTTAAAAACAAAAACAAAACAAAAAGAGCTAGTGTTTGGACACCCTGAATAC
>OY757547.1:5822670-5841074 GCA_963584105.1 Alviniconcha strummeri | reverse complement strand
ATGCACACGGGGCTAACAGAGAAAGGCCGCATGGGTGGGGAGGTGGAGGGTGTGGTGGTGCTGGAACGGGGGGATGGGGGAGGGGTGGCAGCGGTGAATGTTTTATGCGGTGTGCCTAGTGTAGTGGTAAGCGTGAGTTATAGCTGAGCGGAGCGGTCGATAGCAGCACTTATCAATAATTTATTCCCGTCTCTCAACGTCGCTTTTTATGTTTAAATAAATTCTCCCTTGTGTAATCAAAGAGTCCAGTCGAGTTACAGCTACCTCCCTCCCTCCCCTCCCTCACCCCGACCCTCCCGTCCGGGAGTATCTTTCTATTTCTGGAATGTGTGTGTGCGTGTGTGTGGTGTGTGTGTGTGTGTGTGTGTGTGTGTGTGTGTGTGTGTGTGGTGAGTGTGTGTGTGTGTGTGTGTGTGTGTGTGTGTGTGTGTGTGTGTGTGTGTGTGAGTGTGTGTGTGTGGTGTGTGTGTGTGTGTGTGTGTGTGTGTGTGTGTGTGTGTTTTGAAACCTTGCAAAAACCTCTGAACAGTTTATTGATAGGCCTGATTCAACAGAGGCATAGTGGCCCAATAAACTAAACAGCGATCATACACGTCTTACACTGATATAAACACAGTTTTGCACTCGCTCGTGCACACACACACACACACACACACACACACACACACACACACACCACACACACACACACACACGTCCACATCGACCAAAATATAAAAAGTACACGATACAGCCGAAGCCCCAACGGACCAAAAGAACTGAGCACTCTTTTCAAACCAGCTTAAGAAACTTTATTGAAAAAATGAAATATAAATGAGATCTTATTTCCCGCCGAACCACAAATGCCGAGATGCGCACTAAATTATTCATTCCTGGAGAGAAGGAAGCAATGCAAATCAATAATGCAGGGGTAGTTTGAATAACTAAGTTCTCTGAGAACTTGGTCGGCTGTTGGTGATTCGGAGCTGTTTCTCTGTAAGTTGGATTCACTCGCTTCAAAGGCATACGTATTGTTTCCAGGGTTGGATTTGAAAGAGGGAAAATATTTGTCGACGATTTTGACTTCGTAATTCAAATGAGTATGACATTTTGAACGATTAACTTTATTTTACACACACAGACACTCACACACACACACACACACACACACACACACACACACACACACACACACACACACACACACACACACACACTCACACACACACACACACACACACACACACACACACACACACACACACACACACACAAACAAACACACGCACGCACGCACGCACACACACACACGCACACACGCACGCACGCACGCACGCTCGCGCACGCACGCACATACGCACACACGCACGCACGCACATACGCACACACGCACGCACGCACACACACACACACACACACACCACACACACACACAAACACACACACACACACACACACACACACACACACACACACACACACACACACACACACACACTATAAACATACGCACACGAGCGTGTCAATGTACGTACATGACGTTTAAGCCGATATACGAAACGAATATCGTGAGAACCGATTGACGTTTGACTTGCAAACAGATAGCATGATACTGGTTTTGAACTTTGCAAAATTACTACTGTCATCATCGCAGCCCGGAGCAAATGTCTCTCTACATCACTTTACAACAAGTGAAATATGATCGATCAGTTTGATCGATTGAGACAGCTTTCTATTCATTAAGCATAGAGATCAGCTTTAGCACGAACAGGTCATAACAAAGCTGAGACAGTTTCTCCTTTTTCTTCGGCTTTCCAGGATTGTCTTCAGACGTCTAGCTTGGTGGTACTGATGAAGTTGTTGTCTGAAGCAGGTCAGAGTTTTTCCGGAAGCGTGGGTCCTTGGGTCCAGTGCTTTTTTTTCTTGCTACCGTGTAAAGGTGGCAGAACTGCAGGACATTCTGGGTTTGTGGGTCTGTTTCCTCTATTGGGCGGTTCAGTGAAGCAGGTTTGCACGAGTGACTGTCCTTTGTAATCTTTCGCGCAAGAAGTCGCGAGAGGTCGCAGCGTCACTTCCGGGCCAATTTCTGAGTAGGCGTTGCTTCACGCTGTGTATAACAATCGAAGTTGAATCTAGAATTGCGAAGCAATACAAATGCCACCACTGTTGCAGTTGCAAAAATTACCTTGGAAAGTGGATGGAGGATGGGGAAAAAAATGTCCTTGTGTCGTTTTTCGGCGACCAGAAGATCGCGAGTTCGTAAAAAAAAAAAAAAATGCGTTTTGGGGCATCCTATAACACCAGCAACAAGTTATTGCTTGTTGCCAGACTGACACATTCTGACTACGGGCCTCCATACTCTTTAAAGTTGGCAGTGTAAAATTCGCAAATTCACTGTCACCGCCTTCCATTGTGAAAAAAGTACGCATCGGAAGTAAAAGCAGCCAAGGGACTTAAGCGATGCCGGGCATAAGTCAAGGGAGTTAACAACCCCGCCTAAACCGCCCAATACATATGCCACAGTAAATTCCGGTTTGCACCCGTACCCCACTCGATCCCCACCCCGAACATCTTGTGCTCCTGTGACGATGGGGAGCAGAACACATCCTGCAAGTCTGCTGAAGTCATCAGCAGCAGAGCAGAGAGAAGCTGCTGCACAGTGGCAACGACATCACGGATCCGGCTGTACGCTAGGGTGACACCACGGATCCGGCTGTACGCAGGGTGGAACCATGGATCCGGCTGTACGCTGGGGTGACACCACAGATCCGGCTGTAAACATGGGTGACACAACGGATCCGGCTGTACGCAGGGATGTCACCACGGATCCGACTGTACGCAAGGTGACACCACGGACCCGGCTGTACGCAGGGGGGACACCACGGATCCGGCTGTACGTAGGGGTGACACCACGGATCCGGCTGTACGCAGGGGTGACACCATGGATCCGGCTGTACGCAGGGGTGACACCACGGATCCGGCTGTACGCAGGAGTGACACCATGGATCCGGCTGTACGCAGGGGTGACACCACGGATCCGGCTGTACGCAGGAGTGACACCATGGATCCGACTGTACGCAGGGGTGACACCACGGATCCGGCTGTACGCAGGGGGCCAAGGAGGACCTGGAAAGGCCGCGGCCAACTATATCGCCGTTATTGGTCCCCCAGTGATGTCCACCAGCACGAACGGACTGACAAAAGAGAGGCATTAGTGTTGTGTGCTTTGGAAGTGACTGAACCACACGCACAGTGCGAGGGAAGCATCACTAAGCACGTTTACCTTCCATTATTGCAGCATTTGGCTGGTTGATTTTTGTGTCAGAGTTCAGTTGCTTTAAGTCTAACTCAGAGGTAGTATTATCACCAAGTGCCTGTCATTTCAGATGTCAAGAATCCGTTAGCCTGAGAAAATAATGAGAGTGGATTTTGCGTGAGAGTGTTCAGTTGCGTCTGTTCCCGTTACCCGCACCCTCTCTTTGTTTTCCACAAGATCAGTCTTCTACAGAGTGACCACACACACACACACACACACACACACACACACACACACACACACACACACACACACACACACACACGCACGCACGCACGCACGCACGCACGCACGCACACGCACGCACGCACACACGCACGCACGCACACACACACGCACGCACGCACACACAACACGCACACACACACACACACACACACACACACACACACACACACACACACACACACACACACACACACACACACACACACACTATACAGTCCAACTTAAACTGGTATCTGAACGCTGGGAAAAGCCTACATGAGATTTCACCGTCTTTCAGAAGTGTCCGCGATGTTGCCCTCCTGACAGTCCCAGTGTTGCTCAGTATCTCTTCCTCGCCCTTCAGTGTATATAGTATGGACAATGGGGTTTTGCGCTTCACGCACACAAACAAGTTCCGGTCATCACTTAGAACAGTTCACCAACAGTATGATCAAGTGTCCAAGATTTCTGACGCCTTGTCCGGCAATGCAGTCTGGAGAAGCAGACATAGCCACGGGCTATTGCACTGCTGGGAGCCACTCAGTAACGTGTGTGGCTCCTAGTACAGGGTGTGGGTGGCAAATTGCAACATAGCGACGTTGTGTGGCTAGTAGTGCAGGGTGTGGGTAGCAAATTGCAACATAGCCACTGGCGTTGCACTGCTGGGAGTTGCTGACGTTGTGTGGCTAGTAGTGCAGGGTCTGGGCAGCAAATTTCAACATAGTCACTGGCATTGCACTGCTGGGTGTTGCTGCCCTTATGTGGCTAATAATGCAGGGCGTGGGTGGCAAATTGCAACATAGCCACTGGCGTTGCGCTGCTGAGGGTTGCTGACGTTGTGTGGCTAGTAGTGCAGGGTCTGGGCAGCAAATTTCAACATAGTCACTGGCATTGCACTGCTGGGTGTTGCTGCCCTTATGTGGCTAATAATGCAGGGCGTGGGTGGCAAATTGCAACATAGCCACTGGCGTTGCGCTGCGGAGGGTTGCTGACGTTGTGTGGCTAGTAGTGCAGAGTGCGGGTGGCAAAATGCAGACATAGTAACGGGCCCTGCTGAGAGTTGCTGACATTGTGTGGCTAGAAGTGCAGAGTGTGGGTGGCAAAATGCAGACATAGTCACGGGCCCTGCTGAGAGTTGCTGACGTTGTGTGGCTAGTAATGCAGGGTGTGGGTGGCAAAATGCAGCCTGGAGGAGCAGACGTAGCCACAGGCGTTGCACTGCCAAGGGTTGTTGACGTTGTGCAGACCCATGTGCAGCTGGTACAGAGTCCGGTCCCCGAACAACAGCTCGCAGTGGATGCACGCGCTCACCTCGTGACCCTGTGACGCCAACGCCTGCACCATGTGACCGATCCGGGAGGAGGAGGGGGAGGAGGAGGGGGCTGAGGAGGAGAATGAGGAGGAAGAGGGAGAGGAGACAACCTGGGAACAGTCGGCGGTGAGCGCGACACTCGCTGACAACGTCGGCACGTGCCCGCCCGCTGGTCTTCGTCTGGCGGTTCCGTAGATGGTCATAGGAGGACGCCCGCGGGCGCCCGGTCTTCTGTACACGCCTTTAGCCAGGCGTAGCTTCTTGTAGCGCTGCAAGCGGTACAGGCTGAAGGCCGAGCCGTGCTGAGCGTGGCTGTCCGAACCATTGCGCCACCCGTCGCCGTTGTTGGCGGAGTCCTTGCCAGCGTCCTTCCAGTGCCCGAAGGAAGGGGTGAGGTCGTCGCTGTGACGTCGCTCCGTGCTGTAGGTGCTGGCCAGCAGCGGCCTGTGACGTAGCGTCACGTGGTCAGCCGACAGAGGTCGCGACCTGTCCAGGCCTTTCGAGTTCACGTTGCCGGCGGACCGGAAGAGACCTTTGCTGCTGCTGCTGCCCGCGGCGAGAGGCGAGGCGGAGGGGGTTGTGGGGGTGGTGGCGAGGAGGGGCGCAGACGCTCCGCGTCGAGGCAGGCTGAGCTGGCTGAGCCCCGAGCCCGCGGCGGGGGTCACGACCCCTGACCCTCTGACCTCCGAACCCGCGGAGCAGTCGATGAGCCGGACCCCCAGCCTCTCGGAACGGGCCGTGTGGTCGTTGACCTCGCTCGCCCCGCCCCTCGGGCCCTTGCTGTGCAGGGAGACGGCAGCGGCGTTCCCTGACCCGCTCGGGGCCTTGGGCGACGTCTGGGCCGTTGAGGACTGGGGCGGGGTCACGGCGGCCACCGCTGCCGCGGCTGCTGACGCCACCGCCGCTTCCGTGGGGCTGAGCTGCGACTGGCGGTGGTTGAAGTTGGCGCTGGCGGGGTTGTGGCTGTGGCTGTGGCTGTAATGACCCCGCTGCTGCAGCTGCCGCATGGCGGCGTGACCCATCAGCAGCACGGCGCTTGGCGGGACGGAGGACATAGCCATGGGGGAGGGGAGGGAGGGGAGGGGTTTGCGCCAGGCCGTGCTGGCGGCGAGAGGAGCGGAGGAGGAGGAGGAGGAAGAGGAGGCGGCGTCCTGCGTGGGCGCGGGCGTGTCTCGCGTGTGGAACAGCACGTGCATGGCCAGAGAGTCCCGGTTGGAGAACAGTTCTCCGCAGATGTAACACACCATAGGCAGGGAAGGCCCCTCCCCTTCGCCCCCGGCCCCGCCGCCGGCCCCGCCCACAAGCCCCGCCCCTGTCATCCAGGGCATGTACTTGCTCCACCAGGCGGAACCGTAGTCCGACGTCATGCGCCCGACCTCCACACCCAGGCTGTTGATGACGTGGTGGGGGGCCTCAGCCGTCACGCTGTGTCGTCCCCCCTCGCTCCTCCTCCCGCTGCTGCTGCTGACGTCACTCCTGGCTACGGGCTCGTGCTTCAGTTCGGGGGGAGTGTTGGCGGCTAGGAGAAGAGCGGAGGCAGGGGGCACGGCCAGCGGAGTCCCGCCAGTCAAAGAGGAGGTCGGGGAAGGCGGGGCGACGGTGGGGTTGCTCAGGTCCACGTTGCTCTCAGTTTTATTGGTGGCGGTGGGGGTAGTGGTGGTGGTGGTGGTGCTGATGCAGCTGTTGATGGTAGGGCCGGAGGAGACGGCGGCGGGGGCGGTGGCGTTGAGCGGACGTCGGGGAAAGCAAGCCTCGTTCTTGGCGCGGATCAGCATGTGCATCGCGTAGGTGTCCCGGCTGCTGAAGCGCGTGTCGCAGTCCTCGCACGTGAAGCTCGCGCCCTCCACGCCCGTCCCCAACCCCCCGAACACCGACCTCTCCTCCTCCCCCTCCCCCAACCCTTCCTCCTCGCCTCTGCCAGCACCGCCGCGAGTCGTCCTCAGTCGCGACTCCGCCATTAGCACCTGGTGCGTCAGACAGTGCGCGCGGTAGTCACGCGCCGTGTCGAAGCGTGAGCTGCACTCACCGCACGCGTACTCCCCGCGGGACTTGCCCCTGCCCTCAGCGGTGGACGAGGAGATGCCGGGAAAGAGAGCGAGTCCAGAGGTCTTGAGGTCGGACAGGTGGCCCAGCCCTGGGCCGTGGAGCTCGGTCAGTTGGCCGAGTCCCGAGAGCTTGAGGTCGGACAGGGGGCCCAGCCCCGTCACCGGAGTCAGCTCCAGGCTCCGGAGCCCGTTCTCCTCTCGGACACGCCTGGCGATCTCGGCCACGAAGTCCTGGTTAGCATCATAGCGTGAGCGGGGTTCTGAAGGCGCCGCTGGCGCCGCTGCCACTCTCCCTGTCATCAGGGCTGCCGGAGACTGCCTCTGAGCTGGGGTCGATCTCAGGTCCACTGCCGACTCCTGGAACTGGTGGAGGTGGTTGTTGTAGCCGTTGTTGCTGAGGGCGGCGGGACTGGTGGTGTCTTGGTCAGAGAGGTCACGTGGCTCCTGCTTGATGACGACAGGAGAGAAAGAGGACTTGGTGTCGCGCATGGCTGTTCTCTGTTGGGCAGAGAGGTGGCAAGTCTGAACATCAGTCAGTCAATCAATCCACCTATCAATTAGTCCCTCGATCCATCAATCAGTCAACCAGTCAGCCAGTCAACCAACCAGTCAGTCACTCAGTCAGAGAATCAGTCACTCATTTACTCAGTCAAACAGTAGATTAATCAATCAGTCAATCAATCCACCAGTCATTTAGTCAGTTAATTAATCAGTCAGTCAATCAAATGATTAAGCAATCAATCAAACAATTAATCAATTAATCAATCAGTCAGTTAATCAGTCATTCATTCAGCTGAATTCAGTTCAGTAACATTGCAACGGAAAATTCTACAGCATTCAATCACTGGATTAACGTAAAACTAAAAGACTATTTATAAGGCGCTTACACGTAACGTGAGCCCGAAGCGCACAATACATCTCTACATCTGTACCCGCGGCAGGGTACTGCGCATGCCGAAATTAAGTCCCCTATCTGCAGAGAACCCAGAGCTATCGAGGGCGGTTGTCTCTGATACGACTTATGTGGTTGACCTTGATATGACCTCTGTGGTTGGCCCTGATACGACCTCTGTGGTTGAACCCGATACGACCTCTGTGGTTGGCCCTGATACGACCTCTGTGGTTGAACCTGCTACGACCTCTGTGGTTGACCCTGATACGACCTCTGTGGTTGGCCCTGATACGACCTCTGTGGTTGAACCCGATACGACCTCTGATGCTGACCCTGATACGTCCTCTCTGGTTGGGCATGACCTCTGTGGTTGGCCCTGATACGACCTCTGTGGTTGGATATGACATTTTGGTTGACCCTAATACGACCTGTATGGTTGGATATGACCTCTATGGATGGCCCTGACATCACCTCTGGTTGACCCTGATACGACCTCCATGGTTGAACCTGCTACGACCTCTGTGGTTGACCCTGATACGACCTCTGTGGTTGGCCCTGATACGACCTATGTGATTGAACCCGATACGACCTCTGAGGTTGACCCTGATACGACCTCTGTGGTTGGATATGACATCTGTGGTTGACCCTGATACGACCTCTGTGGTTAACCTTGATACGACCTCTGTGGTTGGATATGACGTTTGTGGATGGCCCTGACATCAACTCTGTGGTTGGCCCTGATATGACCTCTGTGGTTGGCCCTGATATGACCTCTGTGGTTGGCCCTGATATGACTTCTGTGGCTGGCTGGTCACTAAATATTCAGTAGCAATGTCAATCACCGTACGTACCCCGTCAGATCATCAATAACCAATTGATCAATCATCCGTCCGCCCCTCCTTCTGTCTGTCCGCTCATTCATTTACTCATTCATTAGGTCAATCAGCCGGTCGACCGAGCAATCAGGGAAGTGTCCGGTCGACCGAAACATCGACTATAAACTAAATAAGCACAATTAACACAAGCGAAGTGTGTGACGACACAGCGCTGATGTTTCATGAGCAATTAGCATGGTTCCTAACATTAACAAGCTTCCTTTTCCGAGGGCAGAATTAACTCTCTTACCTACTGGTTTTCCGACAGCGTCTATTTCTGGTGAAAAGGAATCCTTTCTTCACTGCTAGTTAATAACTATATGTGATATTTTCCTGACAGGCCCTTTTTATTGGTTGGTAGCAAAACGCTTTAGACAGACAGCTGAGTGAGATAGGCAGGTGGACAGATTTGACTTAACTATTTGCAAATTACCTGCGTAAATTTAACAAAGAAATTTATTACTATACTAGGTTAGTTTGAATCTGTGTTGGATCACTGTTTCCCTGCGCCACTCCCATACTCCACCCCACCCCCCACCGACCTTTAATCACTTCCATCTCATCCCAGGCCACCCCAACCCCTCACCCTCCCTCTGTGACTGCCCCACACAAACTTGTTAGTTAGTTGGTGCTTTGAGCGGGGTTCGAAGGAAGAGGAAGAGAGACTGATTGATTGATTGACTGAACTTTATTTCTCAATGGTGAAGATATTAGCACAAAGGCCGACTCACATATCTGCCGTTGCTACAGTACTACTAATAATCAAGATATTCACAGTCAAATATTATGACGGAAGGCTATAGACAAATACTGCATCAATAATAATAATAACACATATAAAACGAGACAGCGACTGCAACGGAAATGAAAAAATAGCAATGAAAAATAAAATGAGCGAAAAAGTCAAAAAGTCAATTAAAGAGAGAGACAGAGACAGACAGAGAGACAAACAGACAGACAGACAGCATGACTTGAAAAGGACAGTCACATCACTAAGAATGCTGCATCGTCGCCTCTGGTTGACGTCACAGAAATCCGCGATCACTGACATATCGACATGATCAAGAAACGGCTCTTGATAAACAGTTTCGATACACGCAGATAGTAAGCAGCAAAGCCTGGCACTTACCAGGTTAAGTCAAGTTTCCTCTGGCCGGCTGTCAGCCGTGGAGACAGACACCAGCGGTAGCGGTCGGAACGTGAAGTTACGGAGAGAGTCCCTCACTTTAGCATACAGTCACGAGTTCCATTCAGTGCCACTTGAATCACCCAACCAGAGAAAACCTCAGACCCCACAGAACCATGCACACCCATCACATCCCTACCGCAAACGGTCTAGAGGTAACACGTGCAGTTAATTAACGTCCACAGAAACCATACGGCTTATTAGGGACGGAGAGAAGGGAAGTGGCCTTGGGGGAGGGGTACAGAGGTGGGGGGAAAGTAGATTATATACCTATCACCATAATTTATACACTGTCACCGCCAGAATGACTCCTGCATTAAGATGGGCAGCGATGAGAGACATTTTAATGTGTCATTAATTGTGAGGGACAAAATCACAAGACGGTGTCCACAGATCATAACTTTGAAGAGAGAAGAGAGCCGAAGCGGATCCGAACCGAGGTCCCTCTGCTTACCAGCCTAACGCCTTACAGCTAGTCCAAACCGACTCACTAGTAGTTAACTGTGAGAACGGTCCGACACTTTGATTTTCGGCTGGTGTACCTGCAGTTACTGACAGCGAATGGTGCTGATTTAACTTTCGGCAGGTAAACTTGCAGTTAACGTACAATTGTGCTACTTAGAAAATTGTGTAAGTAGTTGGCGGCATTTTAATTTTCGGCCATTCAACTGACATATCGGCTGAATTAGTCATGACGGTCTAATGGTTTTGTGGTTATGAATTTCCGACACGTAAGCCATTATGAATACACACCTTGAGATTAGTCGTACATACTGCTCTGAGACCAACACTGCACACTTCGGCAATCTACCATTTTGGGGTCAGTAAACTCAGACTTCCATAAAAAGCCGCATAGTTCAGCTGGCAGTGCGTCGGACATAGAAACCGGGTGTGATACTAACGTCGGACATAGAAATCAAGTGGAATACTAACGTAGGACATAGAAACCAGGTGCTATACTAACGTCGGACATAGAAACACAGGCGCAATACTAATGTCGGACATAGAAACACAGGCGCAATACTAATGTCGGACATAGAAACACAGGCGCAATACTAATGTCGGACATAGAAACACAGGCGCAATATGAACGCGGGTTCCATTCCCCGTGCGGCAAGGGATTTGGCTCTCAGTCGGCGTTTGGTTAAGGTGTTCGTATACCCCCCGGCCCCACTCCCTCTCTACACCCCTTGTGCAATCGCATGCATCGACAGTGATACTACTGAGGGGGCACACACATAAAGGATGGGAATTTAGCGTTCTCTCTATCATCAGAATCGTCAACAAGATGTCGGTGGATGATCAACAGAAGAAGAAGAAGAAGGAGAAGTGTTGCCTTCGCGGCTGCTGTACCATTATCCAGGCAAGGCGACCTAACTTTCCCATGGAGGATTAATAAACATAACTAAACTAAAATATATTGAGAAAAAAAAAATAGGCAGAGAGCTGCCTGCTTCCCTCACCTCTGTGGCTGCAACTCGCAGTCTACTGATGGCGACGGGTCCAGCAGTTGGAGACACTCTCCTCTCGTGCCCAGGGGTTAGTCAGCAATCACTACTGGCATCAAACGAACCAACACTCCGCCTCAACCCCGCCCCACCACCTTCATTCTGAGATCTGTGACCAGAGAGTCTGAGGTACTGTGCTACACAAGTTTTAAACAACCAGAGCGAACAGTCTGTGACGCTGTGTTACACAACTTTAAACAGACAGAGCTAACAGTCTGTGACACTGTGCTACACAACTTTAAACAGACAGAGCTAACAGTCTGTGACACTGTGCTCACAACTTTAAACAGACAGAGCTAACAGTCTGTGACACTGTGCTACACAACTTTAAACAGACAGAGCTAACAGTCTGTGACACTGTGCTCACAACTTTAAACAGACAGAGCTAACAGTCTGTGACACTGTGCTACACAACTTTTAACAGACAGAGCTAACAGTCTGTGACACTGTGCTACACAATTTTTAACAGACAGAGCTAACAGTCTGTGACACTGTGCTACACAACTTTTAACAGCGAGAGCTAACAGCCCGTGACACTGCTACACAACTTTACGGAAACAGCCAGAGCTAACAGTCTGTGACACTGTGCACCACAAGTTTGAACAGCCAGAGCTAACAGTCTGCGGCACCGCACGACACCCAAATCCTCGGTGCCAGAGTGTGTAGCGAGAGCGAACGGTGCAGTGGGCGGTGCTCACGAGCCACGTACAGCAGACGACAAGAACATCACCGAGCGGACTGCTGCCTGAAGGAGGCTGCCAGACATCACTGTCACACCCCCGCATCAACGCCACTGCCGCCCAGCGCGTCGCTCACCGCTGCCAGCACGGCTGCGACAGGTGCTTGCTGCACGTCCGTTACCTCCGTGTCGCGCCCGTCCTGTCCTCTCCGGCCACGGCTGCAGCAGCTTGCGGTACGGCACACGTTGCGTCGGCCCCCTCACTCGCTGGAGTGGAACTAGGCGTGCGTCGACGCACCTTTTCGCTCTTTGTGCGATACAGGCACGCGAAATTGTCATGGTGGGCTTGACTTCAGGCTGAATGTATAGTCGTATTGTATCTGTCTGTCTGTCTGTTTCTGTTTCTCTGTCTGTTTTTTCTAGGTCTCTCTCTTTGTGTTTTTCTGAGTGTGTGTGTGTGTGTGTGTGTGTGTGTGTGTGTGTGTGTGTGTGTGTGTGTGTGTGTGTGTGTGTGTGTGTGTGTGTGTGTGTAGTCGTACTGTACCTGTCTGTCTGTCTCTGTTTCTGTTTGTTTCTAGATCTCTCTGTTTGTTTCTAGGTCTCTCTCTTTGTGTTTTTCTGAGTGTGTGTGTGTGTGTGTGTGTGTGTGTGTGTGTGTGTGTGTGTGTGTGTGTGTGTGAGTGTGTGTGTGTGTGTGTGTGTGTGTGTGTGTGTGTGTGTGTGTGTGTGTGTGTGTGTGTGTGTGTGTGTGTGTGTGTGTGTGTGTGTTTACTCTTGGAACTAAAATTGAAAACATATATGACGCTTAAAAACCTGCTCACACAAAAATGCGTGTTCACAGCGCCAGACGCAAACAGTGAATACATGTAGGTTCTCACAAGCTAAAACTACAAAAGACATTCATGCCAGTAAAGTATACAAGTTGTTGTTGTTTGTTGTTGTTGTTGTTTTTGGGGGAGGCTCGGGTGGTGGTGGTAGTGGTGCTTTTTTTGGTTTGTTTTTTGTTTGTTGGTTGGTCTGTTTTGGTTTTTTTTTTTTTTTTTTTTTTTTACATTTCATTGCAGTTCTTGCAGCAATATTTTGCACTGCCTGTAGACTAATCGGCTTTTGGGGCAGTTGCCGGAATGAATATTTCTGCCGTGTGCCTATTGCCTGGGTTGCTTGTTGCATTGTTTCACGTTTCCTGTGTTTTGTGGAAGCAATTCACACCAGGATATAGAGCCCATGGATAGATGTACTTTAGAGACAGCATGCTTGGTGGTGTACTGTATCTCAACAAAGAAGAAGAAAAAAAAAGTTTCTCAACAATACTGGACCTCAACAATAATGCTGGAGTACTGTATCTCAACAGTAACAGTGATGTACTGTATCTCAACCACAATGGAGAGGTACTGTACCTCAGCATGCATACTAGTACAGTACTGTATCTCAGCGTGCATAGAGCGATGTACTGTATCACAACACTCATGGCGATGCAATGTGTAATTTCCGGCTCTGTACCAGCAGGCCCATTAGGTCATCATGAATGTTGAAGTTGTTGTTTGTTTTCTTTCACAGTGCATACGCCGGGTTGGGAGGTGGGTATCACGGGGTTGGTACACCTGGGGCAGGTAACTGCCAAGATTATAAATAAACCTTTGGTTACTGCCCCAGCTCTGTCGCAGATGGTTGAATTATTCAGTCGCATGTCGTGTTGTTGAATCATTCTGATGAATTCGTATCTCACCCCCTCTCTCTCTGTGTCTCTGAACTGAACTGAACTGAACCGAAACTACAATCTTCATGTAATAACATTTTCCCGTTCGAGTTCGAGTGCTCTCTCCTCTCTCCTCTCTCTCTCTCTCTCTCTCTCTCTCTCTCTCTCTCTCTCTCTCTCTCTCTCTCTCTCTCTCTCTCTCTCTCTCTCTCTCTCTCTCTCTCTCTCTCTCACAATAACCTTTCGTCAAATTTGCACGAATTTGTTTGAATGACATGTTTGTCTAAACATTTGATTGTTCTATACACGTATGTCCATGAAAGAAATTTAATTCCGATGTTTCTGAACATTTGTAGGAACTCTGTGAAATTGCATTAATCAATTACTTATTCGTACGTATAATATCTGTTTGTGGTATAGTCGTGCTTACTTTTGTTTGTAGAATAGCAGCTTGTTGAACGCCTGCTTAAATTTTAAAAAAAAATTAAAAAAATTATTACGCACAGCAAAATTGAATTGACCTCACAAGTCAATAATGCACAACAAAACTGAAGTGACATTACAAGTCAATGACGCAAAAAGGAAATGGCCGCGTTCACCGCCATCGTTTTTCAATGATGAATGTATAGTGTCCGTATATCCCATGGACCGTATAATTATAGGTCCATGATTTTTTTCACCCCCACCTCTGTAGCGAAACTGGTTTCCAAAGCGCGTGAACCAGACAGTGTGCAACCTCTTCTGCAAGCTGTACATTGGTTACCAGTCCGAGCCATAATAGACTGAAAATCTCAATTATCTGTCACAATTTCTTCTCTGACTCATCTGCTGCCTATCTCTAACCTTCTCACTGGTACACCCTTTCCAGGCAGCTTCGTTCTTCTGCAGACACACGGATACTTCGTGTCCCCCATGTTAAAACAAAAACCTTTGTCCAACGCTTTTTATCTTACTGTGCTTTAAATCAGTGGAGTATCTCCGGTCTAACACTCGTCGCATTCAATCCTCCAATGCCTTCAAAACTGCGTTAAAAATTCAAATCTACAAACAATGCCACACACAAAAAAAGATTTCAAATTCTGTTTGTATTATATATATTGTGTGTGCGCGCGCGCGCGCGCGTGTGTGTGTGTGTGTGTGTGTGTGTGTGTGTGTGTGTGTGTGCGTGCGTGCGTGCGTGCGTATGTGTGTGCGTGCGTGCGTGCGTATGTGTGTGCGTGCGTGCGTGCGTATGTGCGTATGTGCATGCGCGCTAGCGCGCGCGCGCGCGCGTGTGTGTGTGTGTGTGTGTGTGTGTGTGCGCTGTGCGTGAGAGTGTGTGTGTGTGTGGAGGGGGGATCACAGTGTTGTTTTTACTGTGGTTATACTTTATGGGTATGTATGGATATGTTTTGTATTGATATAATAATAATGTTATATTATGTGAGCTACTTAGAATTTACCACGGATATGCTCCATATAAATACCACTTTATTAATTGATTGATTGATTGATTGATTGATTGATTGATTGATTGATTGACTGCCTGCCTGTCTGTTTACTGTGGTTATACTTTATGGGTATGTATGGATATGTTTTGTATTGATATAATAATAATGTTATATTATGTGAGCTACTTAGAATTTACCACGGATATGCTCCATATAAATACCACTTTATTAATTGATTGATTGATTGATTGATTGATTGATTGACTGCCTGTCTGTCTGGCTAACTGAATGTGTAGCGTCAAGTACAAAACCGCCTCTACCACAAAGCCTGCCTTGCTGTGTCCGCCCTTAACTAACACGGCGTTACACGAGGCCAAGAAAACACGTCAGACTAAGCAGACTAGTTTGTGCTGACACACTGCAGCCAGACGGAGACCTGATGTGGCCCCCTACCGATGAGGCTCAGACGGCGCGAGCCGTCGCGCGTGCGTTAACTATTCATACCCGCTCGGCAGCCCTCATCAATTATTCACCGCTCGGCATATTTAAACGGAACGCCAAGCCTGCGCCAACCAAGGAAAATTGCGCGCGTTTTGAATAATTTAGCGCCGGCCCTAGGTATTCCGTTCTGCAAATGAGGAAAGTCAATTTCTGTAAGAGCTGTAGGGAGTTTAAGCGCTATGTTTTATTGAGGAGCGAGAGTGAGACATTGGAGGCTGAACCAGGCGCTGGTGGTGAATTATATATACCCCTGGCAACTTCCGCCCCGGACATTTTAATAACACAGCAGTCGTGGCTTCAACGGTAACTGACTAAGGGTGAGTTGCTGGACTATTGTACACGGCAGCAAAATGGAGGTTACATCTGTCGAATCCGTCCATGATTACCCCCGCCTCCCCCCCCCCCTCCCCCACTCCGCTCCCCCCACCCCTCCTCCTCCTCTCCTCCTCCTCCTCCGCCCAGATTTTAATTTCTCAAGTTGTTTCCTCGGTTCGACTTGACTCGCACTGATGCTCAATGATTTGTGACCACCCCGGCTTTGAATCCACACGTTTGCTGACCCATGACACTGAATAAATAAGTGGCGCGGCAGTGAACAATGCGGCGTTGAACCCGGGTCTTCCCGGGTTTGATGGAGAACATAGTCGAGCGAGGAAGCGTGAAAACAACTCCGCACAACACCGCTAAACTCAGTCACTCAGCCGTGGCCAAACATGTCAGCACCAGACACGGCGGCACGTGGACAAGTTGCGAATAGTTAGTAATAGTAATTGAATTTTTAATGTCGAAACATGGTTCGTGGAAAAGTTGGAATAGTCAAGTGATAGTAATTGAGTTTTCAATGTCGAGACACGGCTCATGGAGAAGATGGAATAATTAGTCAGTAATAGTAATTGAATTTTCAATGTCGAGACACGGCTCATGGAGAAGTTGGAATAATTAGTCAGTAATAGTAATTGAATTTTCAATGTCGAGACACGGCTCATGGAGAAGTTGGAATAATTAGTCAGTAATAGTAACTGAAATTTTAACTGATGTCGAGAATAGTTAGTAACAGTAACTGCATTTTTAATGTCGAGACACGGCACATCATGTGGAAAAGTTGCGAATAGTTAGTAACAGAAACTGAATGTTTAATGTCGAAACACGGCACGTGAAAAAGTTGCGAATGGTTAGTCAGTAACTACTTGAATTTTTAACGTCGAAACACGGCACGTGGAAAAATTGCGAATGGTTAGTCAGTAACAGTACTTGAATTTTTAATGTCGAAACACGGCACGTGGAAAAGTTGCGAATGGTTAGTCAGTAACAGTAACTGAATGTTTAATGTGGAAACACGGCACGTGGAGAAGTTGCGAACAGTCCCTCAGTGATAGCAATTGAAATTTTAACGCGCTACCAACCGCACAAGGTCATGTCAGGACTACCGGTCCTTTGAAATTGGTCGGGATACAGAAACAGTAAAGTTAATATTTCATAACCGCCGACGGGAACAATGAAATCTTTTAGTCACCCTTTTACATTCTATTCAGTGTGGTAGTCGTTCTTTTTTTCTTTTATTCATCCATTCGATTCTTCGTTCGATGGGTTCGTTACCAGTACGATGCAAATATAGTGTGGAAATAGATTTGTTTTTAGTTTGAAATTGTGTGTGTGTGTGTGTGTGTGTGTGTGTGTGTGTGTGTGTGTGTGTGTGTGTGTGTGTGTGTGTGTGTGTGTGTGTGTGTGTGTGTGTGTGTGTGTGTGTTCTGAAACAAACGGCTTTGCTCCTAGATCACAGATGGAACGATAGACCAATCGGGAATAGTCCAAACAGGAAAAGGCCATTAGGGAATAGGCCGAACGGGAATAAGTCAAACCGGAGTAAGCCCCAGCGGCTCTGCTTGCGTTATTTAGTGACACAAGCAACAGACATTACGGAGCCACGTACAGTGCATTATGAACACTTAAAGGAGCTAGCCTTCTCAGGTTTGGCATTTGTGTGTGTGTGTGTGTGTGTGTGTGTGTGTGTGTGTGTGTGTGTGTGTGTGTGTGTGTGTGTGTGTGTGTGTGTGTGTGTGTGTGTGTGTGTGCGTGTTTGAGTTTTTGTTATTTTAGTCATGATTTGTCTGTTGCTTTTTTCTTTTCTTTTTTTTTTTTTTGGTTGTTGAAAACAACAACGAAACAAAACAAAAAACAATCATTATGAGTGAAAAATACACTGGTGGTCAAACCCAACAGACCATACCTTTTCTCGTGGACTCACACTTTTCTAGAATGCTGCAATACGTCATCAGAAATTCGCTCCACAGAGAGTAAAACAATCGGTGGCGAAAATGATTGCAGTTCACATGCATTTACGCAAAACTGAGAGCTTCTGGTGTTCTATTCGTGCCGCCAAAGACACTTTGGTGACGTCAAAATGAAAAGCTCGGAAAAAGGCCACACAAGTCGGTAATGAGCTCGCGAAACAAGAGTTAGTGATCGTGTCCAAAAAGCCACCTTATAAAATCGATATAAAATCAAAAGCATGTTCAGTCACGAAACGTTCACTGCGGATCATGTTTATTTAACCTGTTCCAAGCACACGAGAAGTTTAACAATCGAAGGAGAGTTCCTTTAAACGTAACAAACAAACAAAATCGAACAGCAAAAGGACCAGAAAGTCGCTGCTGCGGCCTTCGCTCTGTTATACGCTCTTACGTACACGACACAGTACACAACAGGAAATGGCATGACTTTTGTATGAGGCTGGACTGTCAAAGTTGATGACAACTCTGTGCGATTTCTGAATAATTG
>OY757547.1:5815170-5817670 GCA_963584105.1 Alviniconcha strummeri | reverse complement strand
CCAGGCTTTAATGGGAAAACATTTATCAGCTCTGGGTTTTCAACAGACAAAGCTTCATTTCTGTGTCCGCGGTACCCCTCTGTGGAGTAAGTGTAGCATGAGACAGACCGATGGGCATCATTGTTAGATTAAAAAAAAAAAAAAAAAAAAAAAAAAAAAAAAAACATTGGCGAGCTCTGCCCACACTCTGTTTGATTTGGCTGGGTGATCAATGTCACTGTCATGTTTGATTTGGCTGAGTGTTCAATGTCACTGTCAGTGTCCACTTGTATAGAGCCGTTTTCTCCCTGTACACAACCAGGAACCTGCTCGTTTGCTCTTGTTTTCCTCCTTAACTTCCTTTTGTTTCTGTAGGAAAGAGGTCGGTTTCCTATGTTGTAGTCACCTTTCATTCTTTTTCATTTGAATTCTTGTTAAACCAATAAAAAGTTTGATCTTCCGCGGTCGGTGTTTAGTCCCCATTTGTCTAGACAACGAACAGCTCTTTTGTATAATTATATTCTGTGAATGTTTTACACATGTAGATTCTGTTCTTTGTTTGTTTACAAGCTCTTGGTTACGCCTGCCCGGAAAGCCTTGGCTGTTCTCAGTGGCTTCATCAGTCGGCTCTGAGACTGGCTGTCTGGTGTTGCATTTTGTCACTTTCCCACGCCCTGCTTTCCAACAGCCAGTCAACCGACAGTTGTCGGCCCAAGAATCGAAGGCCGCTGAAAGCAAGGAACGGCTTGTCAGCTTTAACAATACATGTAGGCCCCATTCTGACTGATCGACAGAGACAGGCTGACATGATGCTCCACCAGTTTGCCTCCTAGTCTGTCAACAATGGTTAGTTAGTTAGTTCCTGGATTTTAACGTCCCGTCAGTACGAATGACTCAAAATTCTTTTACACCAGTTCAAAACACAAATCACTAACTCGCAAGTTAGTCTAATTCGCTGTTGCAACGTCAAAAATAAAAAAATAAAAACAACCTAATTCACTGTTTTAACGTCAAAAACAAAAACAAACAAACAAACAAACAAAAAAACAACCATCTTTCGATCCATCAAAGCACAGTAACACACGTTTTGGTACCTGTTCATATTCAGTAGGCACTCACCACGGGGACCTGCTTACATTGTTTGTGACTATGACCAGGGTGTCCTATTTTATTCAGAAGACCCACACGGAAAACTGCGTTAGTCAAAACTAACGCATATAAAAAATAGGGAGAGGATTTGGAGACAATGAAGGTGAATGGAACGGGGAAGGTAGAAATGTCCAGAATGGACGAGTCCTACAGAATATTCATGCGCTGAGGTCTGTAAAGCCCGTTCTTAACTGGGCAAATGTTTGTTCGCCGAACATACTTCGGACACTTCGACGAACTATGATTCGTTTCTTAATTGAACTTTTAGTTCGCCGAATATGGTTCGGACACTTCGACGAACTTTACTTCGTTCTCATCTGGCTTGTCATGAGATGCAAGCTTCGGCCCGAACTTGCGGCAGACACGCAGCAGACAGCATGATCGAAAATGTAGGTTAAAGTCAAGTCAATATACTTTAATCATCTCTCACAGGGTAATAAAACTAACTACTATCTCATTCTGGGTCCCGGGCCCGTCCCTAATAAGCCGTACGGTTTCTGTGGACGTTAAGCACCATGTTTACTTACTTACTTCTGGGTCCCCGAGACAAGGCTGCGCCTCCCATAAGTCAACAAATAAACAAATTCCCTCCGAAGCGAGTGAAGAACCTAGCGACACCGTCATCCATTTTTATTTTTATTTCTTCTTCATCCACAGGACAGCTCTGCTCTCAGCCAATCACAGGCAATGTTCGTCGAAGAGGGCGAATGTTCCCAGAACATGTTGAGCGAAGCTTTTAGGACCCTGAATATAGCTTCGTCGCAGTTCGACGAATACTTCCAACTAGGTTCGCGAAGAAAAGTTCGCCTAATTAAGAACCAACTAGATTCGCCGAATACTTCCAACTAGGTTCGTGAGCAAACATTCTCCCAATTAAGAACGTGATTAAGGTAGCCTAAATAGAAAGCGAGTCTAAAGCAGGAGTGCAGACTACAATGCTCAAAACATCTGTCTACACGCTGTCTACATTTTCGCACACCGCATCCTCGCTTTCGGTCTCGTGACCCGCCATGACGAGCCCAGTTCAGTTCAAGATGGTATATAATTTATGCGCCTCACCCTGTCTCTCAGAAGTTTCCACAACGTTACCTTGAGAAACAGTTCCAGTGCCCGTCTGAGTGACGATGGCCCACTGTCGTCCTTTGAAGGAAGATCGTCCCACGCTTCCATTTTCCATGCCTCACTCCTCCAGGCGATCGATGGTGTGTTGTCTTTGGCTTTGTGGCAGCAGGTAGTGTCTCACGCTCCTCAACACTTCAGATCTTGCGAGACGCTATATAGCCAGTTGTGATGGCTGTTTTACCCGTGGGGGCGGGGATAGCTCAGTGGTTAGAGCGCCGAACTCGTGATTGAAAGGTCGCGGGTTCGAATC
>OY757547.1:5779890-5809970 GCA_963584105.1 Alviniconcha strummeri | reverse complement strand
TGTCACACTCACCGGTCACCTCGAGAAAGACAGACAGACAGACAGACAAACAGACAGACTGACAGACAGAGAGAGACAGAGAGAGACAGAGACAGACGCAAGACGCAAAAGTTTATTTGATTAGCCAGTGGCCTTCACAAAGGTTAAACTAATGCTTGCAAACTGTACAGAGGAGCATGTAAATCATAAGAAATAGCAATCACACGTATATCGAGAATTGTTACAGTATGTAGATGAATATACACAAACATGAAGTGCACAAACGTACCTATACAGTCGCGTCAACATTCACGTAATAGCAATACTTTGTTTAAAGGCTGTATCTAACGAATACGTTGTTTTCAGTTGATAGTAACAAAACAAGTCGAAATGAACTTGACTGGCTGTAAAATGTATCGGGTATAATCTTTGACGTAAATCTTTTCAGTAGAGCAGAACAACACAATGTGAAAAGCACTTCATTTTCGACAGCAGCTCTACACAAAGGACATATGGTGTTTGTGTAGGCATGCGTTTCGTATCGCAAAGAATGAACAGCTATAGGACTTACACCAAATCTAAACTTAATAAGCAAGTTCCTTATATACTTATTAATATCAACTGAAAGATATACTGCTTGCACATGATTCGTCTTAAATTGTCTGTAAAAATTAGATCCTGCCAGCGGTTGTCAATGAGTCTTTGTCTAAAACAATGTATAAACAAATGAACTTCTTAAACTCCCTTGTTCTGCCATACGTACCCAAAACTAAATCTCAGAGAGAGGCAGAGAGAGCGAGTTAGTGCACCTCAGAGAAAGAGAGAGAGAGAGAGAGAGAGAGAGAGAGAGAGAGAGAGAGAGAGAGAGAGAGGAGAGAGAGGAGAGAGAGAGAGAGAGAGAGAGAGAGGGAGGGAACTCGAACTCGAAGACTTTATTTTACAAGGATTGTAGTTTAGGTTCATTCAAAAACCTGTCTAACAACTAGTCCTTGCTAAGCTACTGATGAACAGATATCAAGAGAGAGACAGACAGACAGACAGACAGAGACAGAGAGAGAGAGATATTTTAACTCACCGCCAGGTGGAGCAACGCACACAGGAGGATCAATTTCATCATTTTGCTTGTTTGTTTTCTTTTTCTTTTTCCCCCTTCTATTTTAGTCTGTACTTTTGCTTTAGTCCAGTCTAATCAGTCGAATGTACGTTGTGCGCCCTGTCAAATTATGAAAGAGTCGACCGCAGTCAGATTATATAGAATGAAACTGGAACAAGAGCAGGCACGGGGCGAGCTGGCTGATGGGAAAAGGGACATCTGACTGACCAAGACAAGGAAAGTGGAACAGACCCGCAGACTAGCACTGCTAACGGGCACACACTGCGTGAATCTTGTCTTCACTGGACACAGTGAGCAGAATTCGGAAATGTTACATAAGAGGTTAACAACTAGTACGGTTTAAAGGGCCGTACATCTTATTTGCAAAGAGAAAACAACTGGACGAGAACAACTTCTTCTCCTTGACTCTTCTCGGCGTCCGATTCAAGTTTAGTTTCGGAGGCGGAGCGGGGGGTGGGGGGTGGGGGGGGATTCAATTAGTACCCCTCTGTATAACCCCCACCCCTCCCAACACACACACACCTTTCGGAGGTGAGGAAAAATTCAAAGCAGCATTGAGTTTGCTACTAGCAGCCTCTTACCCCTCAGTATATCCCACACATCCTTTACGATTATGGTTTAAAGAAAGGTGGGGTTTGGGTCTGACATAATTATGATGTATGGAGCAACGTCAAGTTCAGCACAGTGCAAATCTGCAAACTGTTATTGCAGTTCTCACGCCGAACACCTTCATGGTCAGCGGCGCAGAGCAAGAGTACTCGCTCTCGATTGCCAGATGTGGGCAGGATCGAGTGTGGTCCCAAACGGATGGGTGACCGCTGCATGCTAGGCTTTGCTCCCGCCATGAGATTCTCCAGTCAAATTTTGTGAAGACTCTACCAAAGTCTTTCGCCGGACAAGACTATAAACTATCAGTGTGTGCGAAAAGATCGCATATGCATGGCATGTTAACCCCTTCACTGCCATGATATCACTTGAAACGACCAGTAAAAGTGCGAAATTTGAAACCCTTAAGCCTTTTTGTCTCCTTTTACGCACTGGCATGTGAAAGGATTTTCATAACAATGCATAGCATTGAAAGTAGATATTATAGGACCAGAAAATATACTGTTTGCAGGCACGTCCCTGCATCTTTCAGCCCGGAAATGTTACAGTCTGGGGCAGTGAAGGGGTTAAAGATCCTGCAGTCGATGTCAAGGTTCTGTGGATTATGGAAACGCCAAACTTGATAACCCAGGATGCACTAAAAGTGTCAGAGTCTTCAAGCTGGACACTGCCCTGGAGAAGAAGATTCCAAGAACGAATGCCAATAGGTTGTCTTCCTATCCAACCCTGAAGGCCACAGCGGGAGACAAACTCCCTCGTCTGACAGAAAGCCAAGTCGGTCAGCAGAGATGAGTATAGTCCTGCAGTGGGTACCAGCCCACTGTGGTCTTCCGGGAAATGAGACAGCGGATGAGCTAGCCAAAAAGGAAGATAACAAGACGACAGTGTCACCTTCGAAGAGTAAGAGGAAGTTCCTTATTAGAACAGCCGACCTCGGCTGTGCAACGTACTGAGAAAAACGACATCCACTCCCCAGATCTGCGTCGGGCGGCAGGTCAGGGCCCGTCCCTAATAAGCCGTAACTGGCTTCTGTGAACTGTCAAAAATCTGAAATTTGAGGATGTACCTCTGGTGGAGTTTATGTACCTTGTATTTACACGCATGCCAGATGAGAGTTATTGTATGCGACTCAGATCTTTGTTGTTGTACTTGTGTTACGTATTTCAAGCGTTGATTAACTCCCTTGCGTGTTGGCTTCTGTGAACGTTAAGCATCATGAAAGAAGAAGCAGATCGATGTGGTCATGAGACAAGGGGACGGACCACAATTAACCGGCCTATTAACTCAACGCCCACGTGTACAGAAAGACGAAGCTCGCGGTACCAGCACCATGCAACTGCGGTCTTAATATCCACTTCAGCGCACTGAGCATTCAAGTTGATGGAATCATGGGCTATAAAAGTGAATACCATCCTCCTCCTCCTCATCATCTTGAAGAAAGCAGAACATCACCCAGAGAAAAGGTGTGGCCAAAAGCAGTCCAGCTACAAACACACCAAACTCTACGGCAGAAAGGAGGAACTGGAGAAGACGGCCACATTTGTCTTGCAGACTGCATGGACTTCCGGTGTGGCGGCGACCGTGAAGGAGTGATTGAAGCTCGCATCCTTTTCACGCGCTATACATGTGTCTCAATGCATGGGCCCTGCCGTATTCGGCTTTGTTCGATTATTTAGTGGTGTTGTACCGAGTTGTTTCACGCTTTCTCGCTGGACTATCTTCGCGGAAGCATCACTCATAAAACCCCAGAGTCGGTCGCTCCCATAGCAGAGTTCAAGGCAGTCCTCTACTCATTGTTACTGTTCAGGTGTCAATAGTCCATCAGCGTGTGCGTTTATATGTAAATTATCTATATGCATGCGTTTGTGTGTACAATGTATGGGCGGGAGTTTGGGGAGCAAATCTGGGCACGAATGCACACAAATCCCCCCCTCACCCAACACGTTATGCAATGCGTGGAATTGCTGTTGATGACTTAGCATGTTTGTAAATTCAAAATGATTGTGTTGATATATATATATAGTGTATAATCCCCGCCCACCCTCCCGAAATTCTCATGTTTCTTCACTCTCTCTCTCCTTTTGTTGTTGTTGTGCATGTTATTGTAATTGACTTCAGATAATCTGAAATTGCCATTATTTTGATCATTATTACAGGTTAAGAAACTTGTGAATACCATTACCTTTATTCCACAGCTTTGTAAGTCAGACTGCGTGTGAAGATGTATCAGAAACCTGCTTGTTGTATCCGAAAGGTTATTTTACCTATCAATATCATGCATGCACATGTGCACGCACACACACTTCACTTACAAACTTGAATGTACACACACATACACACTTATGAACTTAAATGTACACACACACACATACACACTTATGAACTTAAATGTACACACACACACACTTATGAACTTGAATGCACAAACACACACACACACACACACACACACACACTGCGTTCAGTACTTTAATCCAAGAAATAAGAGCAACTCCTATACATGTCAATACTGTTCCATTTCCATTTCCACTTGTGTCAGAGACAGCACTCCATACATTTTGTGGTCACTGCATCATTTACTGGTGAGTAAAACACAAACTATTATCAAAAAATGAAACTGTAGTTGTCTTACAAAACTTGTGCGTGTGTGTGCGCATATGTGTGTGTGTGTGTGTAGGGGGGGGGGGGGGATATGCGTGTGTGCACACATGTGTGTGTGTGTGTGGGGGGGGGGGGAGGGGTGAGGGGGGGGGGGATAAATATGTCAACTGCAGCCAAATATCATAGTGAGTGAAGAAAAAACATGCACTGAATGAATGAATGAATAAAGAGTAAACAGTCTATGATGCCATGTCTCCATGACAACAAGAAGCAGGCTTGCTGCCTGAGGTACTGCTGAATGGCTCCAGCTCATGATACCATGGCAGATACTAAAGACTCCACCAGTTCCAGACTCTGTGCTTCATGGCTTAAAAACCTCAAGACATTAGTAGGTAATAACAATGCCACTGGCTTCGAGAACCCTTGGCTAGACTTTGACAGAAGTCTGGTTTTAAATACAAATGACATCACCAAGGATCCCATAATATATGGTTATTTCTTCCACACAAACCAACTTGAAAAATATGACAAACTAATAATAATTAAAGTATTTGTAAAGCACAAAATCTTGTCCACAGAGACTATTCCAAACACATACACATGCACGCACACACACACACACACACACACACACACACACACACACACACACACACACACACACACACACACACACACACAAGCATTCTGACTATACAAAGCTTAATTCAAACAGCTTAAAACAGGCAGCAGACAGAGACTGCATGAGATATCAGTGTCAAACAGAAAACAAGGCAGGTCTACAGTTTTGGGAAAATAAATGTTTTTAGGTTGCATTTGAATGAGTCCAGAATGGGTTTTCTGTTGGAGAGGAAGGGGAAGGTCATTCCATGTAAAACAAATAAAATAATAAAAAACTTGTGAAAAACATACACATAACATGTGAAAAATGTACAAAATGACAGAGAAACATTACTGTAAATGCTAAAGTAAACTGAGATCATGATAATATATAATGCCAGTCACTGTGTACAAATTGTGGTACACAAACAGACTCTTTGATTCAGAATGCTAAGTACCTCTTGTTACTCATCTTTGTTGAGTATTCAAGTAAAGCTCACATTTTTTTCAAACAGCAGATCAAATCTGACCACACATTTAAATGTCAACTACACATATTAATTCAAATAATGGATTACACCTCCATTCATTAACAACAACAATAAACATCCACACACACAAACCAACCAAAGATTAACAAATAAAAAATCAATCAAACTCAGCACACTCTCTCATACTTCGTGTTTTTAGTGACTATTGTGCAGAATCACAGACTGTGTCACAGGCTGCTGACAGAATTAAGAACAGAATCAGCGGTGCAGAGGAAAGTCAGTGGTGCAGAACAAGAGCAGTCACTATTGAAAACCAAGTTAATAATGGTCCATCATAGTCACCACGTGGATGATGATGATGTGGAGTTTAATGCCCTCGGATGTCGGCTGACGTATTAGGGACAAACTGTGACTGATGTGTGTGCATGGTTCAATGTTGCTTTACGTCCACAGAAACCGTAAGGCTCATTAGGACGGGGAGCCCAGGACAGCCACCTCGACTTTCACACAGAGTGTGGCTTTGCATGAAATGACATGGTGCATGGTTTTATGGTGTACTCATTTGGCACCAGCCATGCCAGCACTGTAAGTACACCACTTTGGTGGATATTCAAAAAATGCACTATAAAAGCTAGTCACTCATGTAGAACCACATGCGAGCGCAGTGAGTCTGCTATCACAAGTGAACAGTCTCAGTCTGGCACTGTGAACACGCAAGGTTTTGTGTGGAAGTTTTTGTATGCGCTATATATAAATTTTCATTCATTCATTCATTCATTCATGCTCAAGAGCGGAGAAAAGCGCTGCATAAGGGATCATCAATCAAACAGCTCCTAAGCTCTGCCCACATGCATGGGTGACCATTAGGCCCTACGCTTTGCACCTGCACTGAGATTTCTCAGATGTCAAATTCTGTGCAGACTCCACAAAACTAAACCAAGGTCCCCCTTACGCATGGAAAAAGATCACACATGTACATGTATATGTAGTTATTGTTTGATATGCAATAATGGTAGACTACAATATTGAAGGTTCTGTTTGTTGAAATGTGTGTTAATGTGGCTTTTGTGATAAAATGTTTGTACAGTGCAGTGAGTTTAACTCTGGTTAGAGAATAGCACTTTATAAGAATTATTAATTATCACGGTTATGGCAGTCTTAGAACTAAACCAACTGGAATGAAGTTGAAGCATATCACTTTAAAGGTCCCCACAACCCAGAAGAGAATCTAGCAACACATGGCACCTGGACCTTGTCTGGTCTGCTCAGCAAGCACATGCAGCATAACAAGAACACAATAATTTGTTCCCCTCACCATCACCCCCCCCCCACACACACACACACACACCACTTTAAATGTCCCCACAACCCAGAAAAGGATCCAGCAACATGTGGCTCACCGTGGCTGCCAGGCTATGTCTGATCTGTTCAACAAGAACATGCAGCATAACAAGGCCATGCCAGTTTGTTACCCCCAACCCCCCCCCCCCCCGTTTTTTTTAGTGTAATTCTCCAGACGAATAATCAATATTTTGTGGAAACAGGCACAAGGTTACTCCATTCCACCACATGAACCAAACAGAATGTTTTCTTCAGTTTGTACTGCCGTTTCATCCTCACATATAAAAGGTTAAAAAAAAAAAAGAACCTATTTATTAGGACCAAAACACAATCTGCTTGTATTGTTGTGCTAAAAAAAAGAAAGAAAAAAAGGTCCTAATAAATAGCATTCTTTTGAACCTGTCATGTGTTTGGGTCTTGTTTCGGAATGCTAGCAGTCATTCTCGTTTCAGATTTTTGTATATTTCATCCTCAATTCAGCTGATATGCATCTTATAAAATTTAAATTACAAATGTACAAAATGTTGATTGTTGCGCTTTTCCATCTGCCTGTTTCTGTCTAATGCATGAGAGTTGTCATTCTTACACTGTGCAAGAGGAAGAAAGGGGACAGTATTAAAACACAGTAAAATGCTGTCACCCTTGCAAATGTGCTTCAGATTAAGAGGAGGGCTGGACATCAAGTTAATTAAGAAATGTGTTTGCACACCAGACAAAATGCTACTGAAAAAAAGAAGAAAAAAAGAAAAAGAAGAAGACTAAAATATACAGCAGTCCAGATGACCAAACTGCTAAAAATAAAGGTAATCATCAAGCGGTTTCAAAGATCTCACTCACAGTCCAAGAAAACACCAAGAATACGATTTTTTTGTCTGGAGATGCATGAAATATCAATTAACTGATAACATTCACAAAAAGAGTCACGAGTTGCAGTTTACATGATCAAAACATGCCTGTGACTTTGAAATCTGGGTGAGATCACCCAAACTGGCACAAAAGTGTAATGCTCAACAGCAGTACTGCAGAACAATGTCTGAAAGATTTAACTGGCACTGTATCTGAGAAAAAGGCAACAATAAAGTTTCCACCATGGGCCTCCTCATGACCTCACAACCAGGTAAATGCTGGTCATCACATGGACCCACATTTTTCAGCAGACAATAGACAAAACCAAAAAAACCAAGTAAGCTTCTGATCAAAGACAGAACCTTTCTTTCAACTATTACTTCAAAACACACAGTGTTCAGGAAAGGAAGATTTTTTTTTTTTTCAAAACTGAAGATAAACATGGTTAAGAGGACTATTTGTTCTTCATACATATAGGCCCTGTACTACAAACCACAGAACAGTGCATCTGAAATAAAACTGGAGGATTACAAAGACAAAAAGCTTATAACCTCAATAAAGATTGTAGCACAGTGATTGACCTCTTTGACTGTGCATTCATACACAGAATGTTTTACCATCAATATTAACTTGGAATCCTCAAAGCATTAACAGTGCAAGCACTGTATCATATCACAAAGCAGTTACCCATGGCACAAAGGTATAAATAATTTTCAAAAATAACTTGACAGAAAAAACACCAATCTCCCCCCACCACAAAAAGGAGAACAAAGAAGAAAAGATGCCTGAATAGACACTGACAAATAAAAATACACACAACAACTTCTTAAAAAGTAAAAAGTAATCTCAAAACAGCAGCCTTTCAAATCACAAACCCTTCTTTCCACTCAAGAAACACTCCCTAACCCCAAGCAAAAACAACAATAAAAAATCCTCAGACTGAACTCAGAGGTTCATTCAACAGGACAAGGTGAGACATCTGCGTGTGCAACCATCTGACTCCAGGATCTGCATTTCAATTGCTTGCGTTCTGTCCCAGAGAGTACCACTTCACAGCTGGCCTGGCCAATGGAAGCTTTAGTCCAAGGTCCCGTCAGTGGATTTTTCCCCATACTGGCCCAGGACTGACCACTGGCACACTGTCCCAGGACTGACCACTGGCACACCGTCCCAGGACTGACCACTGGCAGACCACCAACATGCTTACCGTTGCCACCACTGGCACCTCCTTTCTGCTTCAGTGGTTCGAAACATACAGAAGTAGTACACAAGCAAAAACTGTTTGTGACAGTGATCATTTTGGTGTGCCCTATTCAACTGCATGGTCCCTGAACACATTCACTCAGCCGCAGATACTCACATCTTTTGCGTTCCTAGAATGGGCAGAAGGACCCTGGGGGAGAGATCCTTTCAATACACTGGACCCGTGCTCTGGAACTCCCTTGCATTCTCTCTCAGGCATTTGCCTTCACTCTCTTAAGTCAAAATTAAAACCCCATCTCTTCTCCTCTGCAAACTGATCTGTCGTTTTACCAATCCATCACCAGTAATGTATGTATTTGTAGCGTGTGCATGTGTGTGTGTGTGATGAAATGAGTGTATCCATATATCTCTGTAAGCGCTCTGGGCTCTTATGAGATGGGGCGCCATGAACAATCTATTATTATACCCCCCGCTCTCTTTGAGGCATGCTACATCTAAAATACAAAGGCAACACCCCCAACTCCAAGCCCCGCAATACACAATATCAAAGGGAAGACAAACAGTTTACAAACAAAAGCAACTGTTTTCAACACCCAAACCAAGCATGGAATGCAGCATCACTCTACACAGTCATCCGACATCCACAACAAAATGCAAAACAACAGAAAAATGGACCAATATCCCAATCCAATAAAAAATGAAATTAAAGAAAGAAAGGAAGAAAGAAACAAAGAATGAAGTGAAAGCAGAAAAACAGAGAGAAGAAGAACACAGAATATATAATATATGCACATCCCGGTAAAATATTTTGACTATCCAAAAAAAAAAAAAAAAAAGAGAAAAAAAGTGTGAAAAACAGTGCAGACAAGGAACAAACAGCCTCCTCCAATACTAGATCTTCAGGAAAAAACACATCAGAAAATGACAGAACAACAACAAAAATTCAAGACTAAAACTTCTTAACCCAAATGACAGGTTTTCAGCTGAAGCTCACAAAGTGTTGACAAGGAAAGCCTCTCCCTTGGTCACAGTCTCCAGCCTGGGCACTAACACCCACTGGTGCTACGTACTGTACTGCACGTCACCAGATCACACCACAGTCACAGTGATACACGCACGGCTGAAGCAGGCATGGAATTTGTCTCTCTCAAGTTTTTTTACCTTCTTTTTCTAAAGCATAGTGGAAACATTGGAGAAACAGAAGAATGGAGATTGTCTCTCGATTTGAAACATGAGGAGGATGGGATGTGCAGGTTACTCAAAACGACTGGGATAACTGAAAAGCTGTGTGTGTGTGTGTTGGGGGGGGGGGGGGGGGGGGAAGGGATTGTCTATGGCAGACAAAAAACTGTGGGTGGGAGGTGGGGGGTAAGGTTTCATGTGGCACCAGCCATGCCTGCGCTCTAAGTACACCACTTCAGTGGATATTAAACGCGCGATAAAAACTTCACTCACGTAGAATCACATGCGAGCACAGTGAGTCTGCTCATCATCGTCAAGGCTCTTCTTTACATGCTGATTATTTTTCTCTATGCATGCAGCAGCAGACACAAATCTGCAGTCCTTCTGCTTCCTCCCACAAGAGTATAGTGTTTTTGCCTCCTCCCACAAGAGTATGAAGAGTTTTTGCCTCCTCCCACAAGAGTACAAAGTGTTCATTCTGGCTCGCTGGTACTGGTGTATGTGTGTGTGTGTGGTGGTGGTGGTGTAAAGACAACAAAAGTGGTCTAGAAACCAAAACATATGATAGGAACGGTGGGCCGAAGTAGAATAAAACCTCAGTCCATCCACCTACCAGCCAAGAGCCTTAGGACTAGACCACACTGGTTTAAAACTGGTTTACAGGTCTCAACTTCTCACACCATAGTGGTATCTATAGTGGTATCACTAATAAATGTACACCCCTCCTATGCACTGCCTCTTACCAGAGTGGGTTCCCTTTGAACTGTACAGCAATAGTACAATGATTTCCTTTAGCTTGCACTGCAGACTAAGAGTAGCCTCCCTACACACACAGGCTGCAGAATCACAGAGTGGCCTCCCTACACCCACTGTGCAGAATCACAGAGTGGCCTCCCTACACCCACTGTGCAGAATCACAGAGTGGCCTCCCTACACACACTGTGCAGAATCACAGAGTGGCCTCCCTACACCCACTGTGCAGAATCACAGAGTGGCCTCCCTACACACACTGTGCAGAATCACAGTGGCCTCCCTACACCCACTGTGCAGAATCTCAAAATGTGTATGGTAACCAGAGGGCCATGCACTGCAGGCCGTCAATATCACAGTGGCTTCCAAAGCACCAACTGCAGACTAGGCCAATGGCTTCCATCAACATCGACTGCATGGGTTGCAGCTGATGGGACATGTCTCCTCCTCCTGCCGACCTTGGTTCTCCACGCCTCGTGCAAACAGCTGCACCAGCTGACAGTGTACCCTGAAACACACACGCCGCCCACTGTACAATGCCCTTTTGTGGAATCTGCACCAGCTAACAGTGGACCCTGAAACACCCACACCACCCACTGTACAGTGCCCTTTTGTGTAAGCTGCACCAGCTGACAGTGTACCCTGAAATACACACACCGCCCACTGCAGAATGCCCTGCCCTTATGTGTAGGAGCACTACTGTTGAGGTCATTTTCAACATCTCCATCACCGCCAAGACTGCAATAGCACAACCACTCATCGTACATGGAGGATGGGGTTAGTTAGCACCTCCACGTCACAGTTCCTCATCAACATCATCACCATCAAGACCAGAACAGTCACCATCATCGTCATCACCACCAAGACCAGAACAGTCACCACCATCATCGTCATCACCACCAAGAACAAAACGGCACAGTCACTCACTGTACATGGAGGCTAGGGTTAGTTAGCATCTCTACATCACAGTTCTTCATCATCATCAAAATCACCACCAAGACCAGAACAGTTACCATCATCATCATCATCACCACCAAGACCAGAACAGTCACCACCATCATCGTCATCACCACCAAGAACAAAACGGCACAGTCACTCACTGTACATGGAGGCTAGGGTTAGTTAGCATCTCTACATCACAGTTCTTCATCATCATCAAAATCACCACCAAGACCAGAACAGTTACCATCATCATCATCATCACCACCAAGACCAGAACAGTCATCACCATCATCATCGTCACCACCTAGACCAAAACGGCACAGCCACTCACTGTACATGGAGGCTGGGGTTAGCATCTCTACATCACAGTTCTTCATCGTCATCAACATCAACACCAAGACCAGAACAGTCACCATCGTCATCGCCACCTAGACCAGAATGGCACAGCCACTCACTGTACACAGAGGTCGGGGTGGTTAAATACCAACTCCCGACTACAGTTCACCATCATCACCATACCCCACACCAGAATGGTCATGATAATCATCATCACAACCCGGACCGAACAACACAGCCACTCACCAATTTTGAACGCTGGGGTATGCTACCACCTCCTCCCTGTCACAGTTCATCTTCATCATCATCACCACCAAGACCAGAATGGCACAGCCACTCACTAATCTTGAAGGCTGGGGTGTGATTCCACCTACCGTCACAGGTCATCACCATCATTATCACCACCAAGACCAGAACAACACAGCCACTCACTGCACGTGAAGGTTGGGGTGGGTGACCACCTCCCCATCACAGTTCCACACGCTGTTTTTGGATGTGCTTCGCTTCAGGGACTTCTGGCTGCTGTTGGAAGTCCTGGACAGTGTGGAGCTGGACGCCCCCTGCGCTGGGGGCCCGACCTCCTCCCTGGCCCCTGCCTCCTCCTCTGCTGGCTGCAATGGGCGGAACTGGAACTCCTTCACTCGGTGAACCTGGACGAAGCTGAAGTCAAACTGCACAGCAGGAGCAGGAGCAAACGTGTCAAATCAGTGGAGAAAATACTTCTACAAACGCGCCATGTAAAAAATGTCCTGTCTCACTGATTGAACAGATCAAAGTAAAAAAGAAAGAAACAGAAAAAGAAACACAAAAACAATGTTTAAGTTATGTAAACATTTACCACAACAAAAAAACAGGAAAAAAAGAAACAAAACCAATTTTTTCATGTAAACATTTCAACTGACTAAATGTTCCCTTGTGCCAGCTGCATCATCCTGTGTACAAAGCACGAAACCTTTTTTTGTTTGTTTAATGTAATACTTCTCCTGGACAACATGTTCCTGCCGTGTCGACCAAATCATCTCAAGAACAGACAGAATGAACACCCATAAGCTGTAGCATGGAAATAAAAACAACCACCACAAAACTGCGACAGTCTAAACCACAACCATCCCCACCTGATCGGCGTTTTGGCGTGGGATGCGAGACAGGTGCTTGATGTAGTCGATGCGGTCGCACTGGGAGACAAGAATAAGGTCCATGCAGCCGTCCCCCAGGTGTGTGTACGGTGACATGCCCAGCGGGCTCAGCTCGCACCGACAACTCATCGTCACTGAGTTGATGGCCACAAACTTGCCTGCCACTTGCCGCCACCCGTCCACGTTGGACCACGACCCTGAATCCCACACAGCAAGAAGGTACACCCTCACTGGAGCCCTACGGGATTGACATGCTTTGAATGTTTCTGTAGTGGATGTTCTACCATTCTACATACTACATAAAGAGCTGAGAGGTCCTGTAAAAATGGCAACATGGCAGTGTACAACTACTTACTATTATTACTGTAAACTGTTCAACCAATACAACACTGCAAGGATCATGTTAGGTCAAACAAACTGATCACACATTTCTTGAATTGTTAGTCGTCAACTTTCTTGTGAACATGTCACTTTTGATATTTTTTTCACTTTACGTTAAAAATGTGGGAGCATGTCATAAAGTGCAGACCCCAGTGAGTATGCGCAGATCAGAGAATAGCACTACAGAGTGTCTGGAAATGCCAGGAATTTGCAAGCAGGAATACTGGAACAGCTGTGGGACATGTGACATCCAACACACCCAGCATCACAACCCGGACAGCCAAACACACAAAGCTGTCTGAAGGGACAGACCCACAACCACACACAGCAAGGCAGATCTACACCTAAGGCATCTTTATTTAGCAAAATCAACACCTTCTGGCTGCTGAGTCTTATCACTGCATCGAAGCATCTTTTAACATTTACATAATCTATTACATTTACAACATCATACTTCAGAACGTTTAAGACCTGTCTGAGCCACTGAAAGAGAACTGACAACAGCATAACGCAATATCAATACTACCACTGCAAAATGAAAGCTTGACAAACTGGGAAAGGAGAAATGGAATGACTGAGTAATCAACAGCTGTACTCAGTCAACATTGGTGCATGCAAAAATGAAACACATACATGCATACATGAACAAACATGCATGTGAACACACACTCACTCACAAATGTGTGCATGCATGTACATATTACACGCATGCAGGTATATGCACATATGCTCGCACGCGCACACATACTCACAAATGTGTGTGCACACACGCACACACTCACAAATGTGTGCATGCATGCACATATTACATACATGCGCATATATGTACACATCCCCCCCCCCCCCCACACACACATTCATACCAAATACACTCACAAATGCGTGCATACACACACACACACATACACACACAACCAACCAACCACTACCACCACCACAACAACAAAAACATTGGCTCTAAAGCAAAAGGAGTCCTGCGCTATCAACATGCACAGAAAGCAAGCTAACGGCAAGCAAGCAGAAAACATAAGAACCCTGTACCATCACTGAACTCTCCACTTCCAAGATCTGAAAGAAAGAAAGGACCACAGTGAGTAAACACAGCTCCCTCGACAAATAGCTCAACCTTGTACAAACTTCCCCCCCCATGGACAACAGGCAGTTGGAGTAATTCTGACAAAAAGGACGACAGGCAGTCTGGATAATTCTGACAAACAGGAAACAAACTTTGCCCATTGTCTTACACACTCACAGAACTGCATAGACACAACAACTTCACCTGCTGCTTAAAGCACTCATAAGAAATGGGCTAAGTTACTGTACCCAAGAAAAAAAATGAAACAAGAATGATGGCTAGCATTCTAAAACAAGATCCAAACACCTTTTGGGAACCTTTTATGTGTTTGAATACTGTACCCAAGGTCTGAACCCACAACCACTTAACCATAAGTCAAAGCATTGTACACAGCACTTGGCCACCACACCCCAACGTTAGCTGCCAAACCCCAATGCGACCAAAACCCACAGTGCTTTCCCAAGTAGACAGGAATGCAATGTGAAATTGCCCCCCTCCCCGCAACACACACACACACCACAGGGCTGTTACTTGGTTCACCACACAACCATTCCCTAGTCACACAGTGCAAAATGCAATGTAAAACAGTGACCACCCACACAGCACAGGCTGTTACACTGTTCACCGCACAAGTGGCCCTAGTCACTGCTGATTTTCGGTGCCCTGGAAATTCAGTGTTTAAATGCCTGTGCAGCAGCCACGGCATGGGAGGTACAACTCACCAAAGGTTGGGGCACTGGCGCTCTTGGTCAAGGACTTGTGGGCCATCTCAGCCTCCTTGCCTGCTCTCTGACACACCACACACCTGTGCAACCAATCAAATCACCATCATTCATTTTCTGCTGACACCACACACCTGTGCAACCAATCAAATTACTATCATTCCTTTTGTGCTGACACACCATACACCTGTTCAATCAAATCATCATCATTCCTTTTCTGCTGACAGGCAAACATGGTGTGGTTATGAGAAAAAGACTTCTGATAAATCTTGGCCCAAGTATCATGAATCTAAGACATCAACTTATTACAGTTTTAAGTTCATTTCATTATGAGATGACCTGAAAATTTGAATGAAGCAAGAACTCAACAAACAAGGGAGTTGATCAGTGCTGGAAAGATGCCCACATGAATGCAACAACAATGACATATCTGAGTCACTGACATTAACTCTGACCTGGCATACACATAAATAGGAGGTACATAAATTTCACTACAGAATCAAAACACAAGGGAGTTAATTAGTGCTTGAAAGACCTCACACAAGTAAACAACAAAGACCTGAGTTGCCTACTCTCACCTTGTGTGCATGTAAATACAAGGGTACATAAACTCCTCCAGAGGTACATCCTCATGTACGCACAAGGGTGTACCTCTGGTGGAGTTTGTGTACCTTGTATTTACACACATGCCAGGTGAGAGTTACCATAGGCAACTCAGGTCTTTGTTGTTGTCCTTATGTTTTGATTCTACACCAGCACTCTGGTCCTCGTTCTGTTTCAGATTCTTGCCAGTTCAGTTTTCACAAAACAGAAACCAGTCAGCCAACTAAACACAGATTTTGATATTTGTCTGCTGCACTCTATTTATAACAATAACAACAACAACAATACACTTTATTAATCCCAGTGGGAAATTAAAGCTCTTGTTTGATCACACAATGAAGAACATAATAATTCTAAATCATGAACCACACGCACATACACACTCTTAGACATACGCCCCCTTGCTCTCAATCTGCATATACTAATACTTAGTTATAGCAAACCCAAAATTACCTGGAATAATGCTTTCTCTGTGTCAAACCAAAGCGTAAAAACTCTCAAATAAAAATCACTAGGTTCTCACATCCCCAACCCTTCGTTAGAAAGTTATCATCTGCAACAGATGTCTTGACGCATGCACACACTCAGTTAATGACTGGTATAATTTACATAAAAAACTGACAGAGCCAAGGGTAAAAACAATATATATTGTTTATGTTTTTGTGTTCATATATATCTATACTGGCCATAAGTCCGATACAGATTATAGCATGTAGCTTCCACAAACCAGCTGCATTTTGCACTCAAGGGCAGTAAACTCTAAGCGCCCATCTCCCCAAGGTCTACCTACCCTGTGAAACACATGTTGCCATCTCGAGGATGCCCGTTACTTGCATCTGCTGGTATAAACGACACCTCGCCTTCATATGCCCTGTTCAGCACTATTTTCTTAAAGCCTGGAATGCAAACAGAAAACTGCGCTCAAGAAATGTATGGCTGTTATGGGATGTGTGTCTACGCAGTTACACTTAATAACAAAGCAGTTACACTTAATAACAAAGCAGTTACACTTAATAACAAAGCAGTTACACTTAATAACAAAGACTCATGGATGTGACTGTTGAAAATGAAAGGGGGAAAAAAGCCTGAAAGCATGAGCTTTGTTCATGAGGCAGATGGGGCACACATCTAAATCATCTTTACAATTGTGGTTATTAACATCATTAAAGGGCCAACGTCCCATATTAAACAACCCACTGCAGTGGGGGAAAATTAAACTGTCCTGGTGAAATTCTGTTGAAATCTCATGACATCCACAATTAGTATCACTGACAAAGAGAAGGTGGCACCACTCAACAGTAGCTGGCTTTTCCTTGGGACTGGGAAAGCAATCCCAAAGTCCCAGCTGCGATAACAGCACACTGGAAATACTTAATATACGCACCACTCCAGTTGTATCGTTTGGGCCCCATCCACCGAAAGCGCTCGCTGTCCGCCAGCAGGTCTCCATAGTAACCGTAGCTGGTCATGGTGATGGAGTACTTGACAAACTCCTGCTGCTTGTACAGTGCTGTCACATCCACCCCGACACTTGCCCCTGAAGGAGTGAGCACAGTTCACAACACTACTCAGTTGGGGGGACGGGGAGTGGGGGGGAACACAAAAACAAAAACTTGTAACAAGGACTGCTAGTGCTAGCATTCTAAAACAAGATCCAAACACACAAAAGGTTCAAAAGAATGCTGTTTATTACGACAGACAAATGGCGGGATGGCCAGTTCCAGGGAAGTCCAAAACAGGAAGAAAGGGAAAGGTGGGAAAGACGTATGGCCAGTACTGGCTGCTGATGCTGATGCTTCACCACCTGGAGTCCCCCTTTAACTTAACCATTATTTAAACAGAAGAGAGAAAAACAACAACAACAACAACAAAAAAGACATAGCAGAATCAACACACAAGGGAGTTAATTAGTGCTTGAAAGACATAACACAAGTAAACAACAAAGACCTGAGCTGCCTACAGTAACACGCACCTGGCATGTGTGTAAATACAAAGTACATAAACTCCACCAGAGGTACATCCTCTACCTATATACATACATATGCCATAACAGTTAAAGAATGAGTGTTATAGCTCTATAAAGATCAGGGAAAGACAGAGACAGTGAGCAAGCCAGACAAACTGACAGGCACAGAGACAATGACACCACAAATCCACAATTCTGAACAGTAAGACATCATCAGATTTTCTCCTCTTCTAGTTCTACTGAATCTGTGCTACAGCCACACAGTTATGACGACTTAATTTAGCAGCTGGCATGCTACCCCACCATTCCAGACTGCAGTAAAAAAAAAAAAAAAAAAAAGATAAACACACGAAAGGTTCAAAAGAATGTTATTGACATTATTAGGACAAAACATCACATGCAAATTTTGGCAGTATTCCCCTTGATTAAGCTACAAAATGACACTTAAACAACAGTTAAATGGTGAAAAAATGACGAAGAAGCACTGGACACAAAAGCAACACAGCTCAACCAAAAGCAGTAACTGTCTTAGTTCTGAGTCTCACTTTTCACTAACTGTTGTTTAAGTGTCATTTTGTAGTTTGATAAAAGGGGATTACCTTAAAAATTCACACGCTGTGTTTTGTCCTAATAAGTCACATTCGTCTGAACTGTTTATGTGTTTGGATCTTGTTTCAGAACTCTAGCAGTCATTTCTTCAGCTTCTTCCTTTTTTTCTTTTTTCTTTAAAGTAAAAAATGTCCAAACAAGGAACAGCTGTGTACAAGCCATCTCTGCTTACATGCTACACTTTTTTGATGAGGTATGCAAACCAAGTCCACAGTTACATATAATTCATACTTTTTTGCTGAGGTATGTAAACCACAGTTATATACAATTTAATGATTCAGCATTGTGACCAACATCAAAGCAAGTGACGATCAATTCAACTATGCCTTAGCTTGCATTAAAAATGTATAGGCTTGGAAGAGGATGGTGAACAAAAGAAAAACAGCTAACAATCAAACAAGCACATGGATAATTAACATCAGTAAACAGCCCACCAATAATAATCAGAAAGGCGGATGTCACAGGATCGTTGTTGCCAGTGGTTGTGAACACTACAGCATCTGTTGATCCTGAAATAACAGCAGCATTTGTAGTAATCATCACTATCGTGGTGATAACAAAACGTAGCATGGATAAAAACCAACAGAACACAGGTCAACCTCAATTTAAATTTTAAGGTCAAGAACACAGGTCAACCTCAATTTAAATTTTAAGGTCAAGAACAAAGGTCAACCTCAATTTAAATTTTAAGGTCAAGAACACTGATAACCTCAATTTAAATTTTAAGGTGAAGAACACGGATAACCTCAATTAAATTTTAAGGTCAAGAACACTGATAACCTCAATTTACATTTTAGGGTCAAGAACACTGATAACTTCAATCTAAATTTTAAGGTCAAAAACACTGATGACCTCAATTTAAATTTTAAGGTCAAGACCACTGATAACCTCAATTTAAATGTTAAGGTCAAGAACACTGACAACCTCAGTTTAAATGTTAAGGTCAAGAACACTGATAATCTCAATTTAAATTTGAAGGTCAAGAACACTGATTCAAAATCAGACAATATCACACAGGAGTACCTGTAAGTTAACATTATGTTTCCTATTCTGCAAAGCTAAAATGAATTACAGTAACATGGAACTATGCTGGAACCTCTGACAGCAGACCACCTTCATGCTGGAGCATATGTCTTTAGTGACAGTAAGCACCAAGCCCTCTTGTCCTTGTACTGTTTCTAGAGAACTCCTGGCGGAAAGACCAGCCATTGCCTTGGTACATTCTTCGATTGCAACCATGACATTGAAAACTATCAACCCATCACCAAGACTATCCCTCTTTGAAGACCCCCACCCTACCCCCATAACATCCCTTCCCCTTTTGTTGACTCTCAGACACTCAGGGTTGCTTCTTGTTGCAAGATGCCTCGGCAGTTGGCAATCAAAGTTGAGTAAGCGCTGTTTCCACAGCTTCCCTGATAGTCCCATCAGAGCACAACAGGTAAATACTTGAAACAATACACCAACACCTCTCCTCAGCCCTTGGGACACAGTAATAACAATAACATCAGTTTTGTAGAATGCAAGTCCCGAAAGCAACTCCTGGTGCTTTACAATTTCTGTTCAAGAGAGCAGAAGAGAAGAGCCAGCAACCTCAAAATCTGACTCTGACACCATTGTTGAACAGCAACTGCAGTTGCAGTACAAAGCTTTCAGTGATGAAGGAGTCAGGTATGGTAACAGCAAGACTGGATGGCGCTGCTCTTGTGGCTGCTGTAGCCTCACAGACATCAGGTGACTGAACTTTCTTACAAGATATAGCAGTAATGAGCTGAGAAAAAAAATTCAAAGGGGTTCAAACTGATGTTGGATGACCTACAGGGGTCAACTCTGGAATCCAGAAGAAAAAGGGCAAGACTAAGTACCTTCTACAAACTCCACCTGAGAATTCATCCAACTCAATAGAAAGTACAGGGCATTGTGCAGCCACCTAAACAAAAGTACCCATGGGTTCTACACTGACATCTAGGACCTTTCCTTCTATAACACAGCCGACACTATATAATTATTATACCTAGAACAAAATAATTATAAGCAGGACCCTACCTGCAGGAATGACTCCGATTCGCAAATGCGGTCTGGCAGGCTGGTGGCGGAATGATTGCTCAATACCTTCGTCGGCATTGACACGGTCCAGCATTCCATTCAGCACTTCCGAGAACGTTCCGTCTCCACCCACGCACACCACCCTGGGGAAATAACATCATCACGATGCTCTACAAACAGTCAACAACAACACCGATTGACCTGTTTCCCACTTCACTGCAAATGGACAATTCTGACACACAATTAAGTGCTTTGCTTTCTGTTGCTTTGTAAACATTAAAACACTGTCAGCATCCCAGTGTCCTCATGGGGGTAAAGGGGAGGTTGGAAGGAGGGGGGAGGGGGTGGTATGAAGGAGAGCTAATATGTGGCAGGTACCAGCTGTTCAGGGAAACTGGCCAGTCATGGTAACCAGTCAGATACACAGCTCTCTATACCACTACAGTAGAGCTCTACTAGCAAACACCCAGCTCCCAACCCTGTCTAGAACACACACACATTCTCTCTCTCTCATACATACATGTGCATGCAACACACACTCTTTTAGTCTGTCACTCTGTGTTGTATTTATATGGGGGGGGGGGGGAGAACCAGTCAAACAAAAACTACATCTACATCTGACCGACTGCTGAATTTATTCCTGGGATATATGCTGATCTTAGTTGGTAAAATACTGGAAATTACCAGTTAACACAAACCCTGTCTACAGCAGGCCCTTGGGACTTTCCCCTCTTCCCTACTGCTACACACCGCAGTGGCCACAGACCAGCTCCACCACCAGTGAGCACAGACCAGCAGGAGCACAGATCAGCTCCACCACCATTGAGCACAGACCAGCTCCACTGCCAATGAGCACAGACCAGCTCTACCACCAATGAGCAGAGATCAGCTCCACCACCACTGAGCACAGACCAGCTCCACTGCCAATGAGCACAGATCAGCTCCACCACCACTGAGCAGTGACCAGCTCCACTGCCAATGAGCACAGACCAGCTCCACAACCAATGAGCACACACCAGCTCCACCACCAGTGAGCACACACCAGCTCCATCAATGAGCACACACCTGCTCCACCACCAGTGAGCGCAGACCAGCTCCACCACCAGTAAGATCAGCTCCATCACCAATGAGCACAGACCAGCTCCACCACCAATGAGCACAGACCAGCTCCACAGCCAATGAGCACAGACCAGCTCCACAACCAATGAGCACAGACCAGCTCCATCAGTGAGCACAGACCAGCTCCAACACCAATGAGCACAGACCAGCTCCATCAGTGAGCACAGACCAGCTCCACCACCAGTGAGCACAGACCAGATCCACAACCAACGAGCACAGACCAGCTCCACCACCAATGAGCAGCTCCAGACCTACTGCCCAGCATGCAATGCACAATGTGGCATGCAATATGACAGCAGACACTGACCAGGGGGCTGACAGTTGGGGGTTATTTCCCCCTGCTCGAGTTCCCACTGTTTTCTTACAATAATTATGGCCTGTTTATACTCTATTTGTCACTTGTCTCAATCCTCTTATTACAGACTAGAAATACTGTTGTGGCAACAGAAACATATGGGATAAAATGGTCACATGCAATGGTTGACAATGGGATTCAAATACCTCAATATTCTGAAGAAAAAAAACCTTCTTAACCCCTTCACTGCTCCAGCCTGTAAAACTTCCGGGCTGAAAGATCTACGGCTGTGCCTGCAGGCAGTATATTTTCTGGTCCTATAACATCTATTTTCACTGCTATGTGTTTTGATGGAGATCTTTTCACATGCCAGTGCTAAAAAGAAGACAAAATGGCTTAATTTTGTACATTTGTGGGTCGTTTTCAAATGACTTTGTGGCAGAAAAGGGTTTAATCTTTCTTTCTTTTTTAACATAAACAAGCTATAAATAAAACCACCACTTAATTTGGCGGAATTCTTCTGGAAAGCAATGACACACAACACAGACTACATGCAGCCATGAGAGAGAAAGACAGCGAGGGTGGTACGTAGTAAAATATCTGACCCATCCACTGTACTGAGGTCATACTCCTGTAAAATATCTCGCGCATGGTACTGCCGCTGGGTCTCTGTCAAAACAAGAAGAAAAAGAAAATAAGTGTATGTTTACACAGACAAAGAAAATAAGTGTATGTTTACCTGTTTTCACAGTGAAGCTATTTAAGGAATATACACAATAATCCACAACAAAATGAAAGTTCTTCATCTGCATAAAAAGGATTGACAAAGACTAGTTTCAAAGACAGTCTTTGCAAAAGATGTTTTCTTGACGCAAAAACAAGAAAGAAACAAAAGGACACCCATATTAATGAATACAAACCACCTGATGAATCTCCAGAAACAAATTAAGTTAAATCATGAGTCAAACCCACTTTTTCTCAAACTTTACTGCATCATCATTATCAGCCTTGACAATCAGGTTGGTATTGAAATGAACAGCTACCTGAACAAAAGAAAACAAACAAAAAACTCTATGACTTCAGCACATTGTGACTGTCAGCCTTGACAAACAAGCTGATATTACAATGAATGACACACCCACACTGGCCACAGCCACCTGAGCAAAAACAAAACAAAAAAACCCCAACTTTTTCTCCATGACCTCAGAACATGATGTCAGCCATGACAAACAAGTTGACATCAAAATGAACAACAACCCCTTGTCAACAGCCACCATCAGAAGTGAAACTGACACCGAGGTTCACCTGCTCTACGCAGAACTCACCTATGACATCTAAGGTGATGCCTGCCAGGTCGAAGAAGGGCCGGACCTTCTCAAACACCTTGGGCGCCCGCTTCTTGCCACCAAAGGGATTGACAAACACCAACAGATGCTTCGGCCTGCTGGAACCTGTGGGCCATAGCAGTGCAAGTATGAACCAAGCTAACACTGTGATCATGAACAGACATCCAAAATTCCAAGCTAACACTGTGATCATGAACAGACATCCAAAATTCCAAGCTGACATACACCAAACTTCCAGGATACCAGTGAGATCATGAACAGACATCCAAACTTCCAAACCAACAGCGAGATCATGAACAGACATCCAAACTTCCAAGCTAACAGCACAATCATGAACACACATCCAAACTTCCAAGCTAACAGCATGATCACGGACATCCAAACTTCCAAGCTAACAGTGTGATCATGAACAGGCATCCACACTTCCAAGCTAACAGCACGATTATGGACATCCAAACTTCCAAGCTAACAGTGTGATCATGAACAGACATCCAAACTTCCACGCTAACAGCATGATCATGAACAGACATCCAAACTTCCAAGCTAACAGCATGATCATGGACATCCAAACTCCCAAGCTGTCAGTGTGATCATGAACAGACATCCAAACTGCCAAGCTAACAGTGTGATCATGAACAGACATCCAAACTTCCAAGCTAACACTGTGATCATGAACAGACATCCAAACTTCCAAGCTAACACAGTGATCATCAACAGACATCCAAACTAATACTGTGATCATGAACAGACATCCTAACTTCCAAGCTAACACTGTGATTATGAACAGACATCCAAACTCCAAGCTATCATATGCAATCATGAGCAGACATCCAAACTTCCAAGCTAACAGTGCCACCATGAACAGACATCCGAACTCCAAGCTAACAAACTCCAAACTTCCAAGCCTGCCATATATATGTTATCTGACAGCCATTTCTAGATCAGTCTTTTCAAGAGTGAAGAGAACAGTTCAGGTATATTTTATACTGTAAAAATGAAGAGTGTGGTTAATTTTGTTTTCTCTCCAACAAAAATAAATCTGACATGGACCCTGATATGCATATTATATGTAATACATCCTTTGAACAGTTTCATGTTAAGTTCAGTTCAAGATGGTATCTAAGCACTCAGGAAAACCCATATGCACTGCACTCCATCTCTCAGAAGTTCCCCTACCATAGCCTTTAAAACAGTTCCAATATTCCTGTTGTGAGCATCTTTTACCTTTGGACTGAAACATTACGCATAAGGTATATCTCTGATCTCTGGATTCTGACCTTGTGCATGGAGGACATCTTTGATCTTGTCCATCCAGACGGCACAGGTGGAGTGGTTTTTGCAGGTGAAAGTCAGAACATTGTGGCGCAGCTTGTGACTGGACTCTCGCTTGAGGACGTACAGGTCAAAGGACAGAGGTGAGGGCTGCAGCTCTGTCGCCTGGTACACTGCCCCACCACCCTGTATCCTGAACCTCAACAAAGAGCAAAGCATTGCATGTCCTGGTCATAAGCACTGCATGTCCTGGTTATGCATTATTCTACTAATGTGCTATTATTAGTATAACAGCTCACATGTGTACACACTCTCTGTGTCACACATACAAACACATGTATGCATGCAAAGTAGCAGTAACATCCACACACACACACACACACACACACACAGGTCTTACTTGTCTTTGGTGGTGGTAGGGGCATGTGGATGGACAGCGAGTACTTCATCCAGAGAGATCACCTGGCAGTATGTCGTAGCTAGAACAAAATATATCATATTGTAAGTAATGTAACATAAATACTATGATACATGTATACATGTATGTACACATAATTACAATTATGTCATCATAATACATGCCCCATATTTTGGCCCATAATGTTATCAGCAGCAGACAGTGAATGCAGGCCTGAATCTTTCCATCTCCAGTTCCTACAGCTGAATGAGGCACTCATTTTTAATTTTTCTACGAACAACAATCTCATGCCTCCTCTCAAGATGAGCCCTAAGTGCTTCACAAAATGGCAAACATATACTACAACTGCAATAGCTCTATTCTCTGCTTCTGAACAGACACTTTGTATACTATTGTGAATAAGTGACTGTAGCTTTACACAGCATGATTTTGAATATTCAGTGAAGTGTTGTGCCTACAGCACTATCTGGTTGTTACATGTCAAGTGCCACATGAAACTGCCGCTGTTTCATTGTACATTCTCTGCACACTGTAGATGTCATACTGCATATAGATTTTATTATCATACAACCACGCACTAGTGCAGTGTCACTTTATTCAAAACCACATAAGAAGGGTGTATGTGTGTTTTGCTGGAACCTGCCACCTGCACTTCTGGCAGAAAAAACTAGGGATATTTTTATAAACCTGCCACTTGCACTTCTGGCAGAAAAACTAGGGATATTTTTACTTTAAGTGCTACTGCAGTAACACAGGGGTAGAACAGATACTGGGAGCACTAGACTACTACTGCTAGTGCTGTACAGAAAATACAAATATAAATAGCACTGTGATGCCCTGTTAATAACACTTTTCCAGCTGCTACTATCGTACTGCTATTACTTTGTATTAGGCATTCTCTTACTGAAACGTAGACATGTGTGATGCCCTGTTAATGACACTTTTCCAGCTACTACTATCGTACTATTACTTTACATTAGGCATTCTCTTACTGAAACGTAGACATGTGTGATGCCCTGTTAATGACACTTTTCCAGCTACTACTATCGTACTGCTATTACTTTGCATTAGGCATTCTCTTACTGAAACGTAGACATGGGGGATTTTAAGTTTAGTGTGCAGAACAGTCTTTGTGCATGGTGATGACAGTTTGCAGAGCATAATTAATACATGTCCTGTCTCCAGCAGTATGCTCATTCACAGACTCAGTCACTGTGCTTAGGGAAAAAAAGAAAAGAAAAAAAAAGAAAGAAAAGATATAGGCTAATACTGTAATAGGCTCTTTATGAAGGGAGTACAACTTTCTGTCTCTCCATTTTTATTTTTTCTTCCCCATCAGATTTACTCTGTTTAGGGTTGTAAAGACTTAAATATAATGCCTCAACAATTAACTACTTGCTTGTTTTTTTGTTTTTGTTTTTTCTACACTTCAAGTTCAAGTTCAACCTAAAATGTAAAAAAGAAGAAAAAAAGAAGAAGGTCAAAATTCCAGCTCAGCTGGAATAAATCTGATTTTCTGACAATAGACTGAAGGCTTTCACAAGTTTCCGCTTTTTCTTAAAATAAAAAGCTTCATTTGAACTAAACTCTCAAAAGTGTGCCTGCACAATGACTGGACACTAGTGCCTGCACAATGACTAGACACTAGTGCCTGCACAATGACTGGACACTAGTGCCAGCTGAAGAAGTGAGAAACACCCTCACCCTGCCTTGACCAGGAGTTGAACTCTCAGTCACAGCCACTTTTGCAACTGGTCCATTTATAAACCAATTACCCAAGACCCTGTTTTTTGTCACAGTTTTGACAAGGTTTGCTTTCATCATGACCATTACATTTTATTAAATAAGTGTATTACTGAATGTGAACTTTTTACCATAAATCAATTCCTAGTGTAAGTACACCCAAACGTAGACCTCACTACAGCTGTTTGAACTAGTGAACTATGGACTATGCTAAACTGTAATACTCAAGGTTGAAAACAAAGCACACAAGCAAATGAATAAGTCTTGCATATATATATATAATATATAATTATAAACAGAAAAGTGAAGAAAGAGCCATGGAGATGAGCACACCATCATGTGTATATATATATATCTGAATGTACATGATGGTGTGCTCATCTCCATGGCTCTTTCTTCACTTTTCTCTTTTTATATATATATATGAATGTACATGATGGTGTGCTCATCTCCATGGCTCTTTCTTCACTTTTCTGTTTATATGTATGTATATATATATGTGAATGTACATGATGGTGTGCTCATCTCCATGGCTCTTTCTTCACTTTTCTGTTTATATGTATGTATATATATATGTGAATGTACATGATGGTGTGCTCATCTCCATGGCTCTTTCTTCACTTTTCTGTATATATATATACATACATATAATTTATAAACAGAAAAGTGAAGAAAGAGCCATGGAGATGAGCACACCATCATGTACATTCAATATATATGACTTAGTGCCAAAAGGTGCGCATGCATGTGCAGAAAAAAGCTGAACCTCTGCAGAGAGACTGGGCCAAACAAGTATAACAAGATGTAATTAGAACCATTTCATTTTATCATGCGAGAACGACGTGTTCCCGTGCTGTAGTGTTTATGATACTGGCATAATTCTCTTCAGTGTGAAGATGAAGGAGAGTCTTGCCCATTTGCTTTAATTGTATTATATATAATACACACACAGACACGCACGCACGCACGCACTCACACACACGCATACACACAGACACGCACGCACGCACGCACGTACACACAGACACGCACGCACGCACGCGCACATGTACACACACACACACACACACACATACACACACACACACACACACACACGCACCCACGCACCCACGCACGCACGCACGCACACGCACACGAACACACGCACAACGAACACACAAACACACACACACACACACACACACACACACACACACACACACACACACACACACACACACACACACACAGAGGCAGGCAAGATTGAACAACAGAGATATAATACGTGCAATAAGAGAAGAGAAAGAGGCGAAGGACAAGGATACATACAACAAAAAGCGAGACATAGACACAGACAAGCGGGAATGACAGAAAATCGACAGACAGTCAGACGGAGGCGTAGGGACAAGAGATGGGTACAGACACTCAGACAGGCATGCAGACAGACAAACTGAGGCAGAAAGAGTGCAATAAGCGAGTAAGTGAGCGAGCGAGCGAGCGAGCGAGCGAGCGAGAGAGAGAGAGAGAGAGAGAGAGAGAGAGAGAGAGAGAGAGAGAGAGAGAGAGAGAGAGAGAGAGAAAGTTAGTCATGTTAATTATAATATTGAAAGAAATTCATATACCCAGAAAAAAATGACAAGATGTCACCAGATCACGCGTGGGAAATGTCAGACTCTGTTTCGGTTTCTCTAAGGCCAAACTCTTATTTTTATATTGACCCAGCGGTGTAATGAGGCTACCCTCCCCCTCCCCCTTCCATCCGCTTCCCACCCATCTCCTCCATCCCTTTCCATTCATCTCAAAAGGAAAAGAAAGAAAAAAGAATGCCGGAAAAACGTTAACATTCAAAGTTTTGCCATAAACAGACAGCCGAACAGAGACTGATTAAACGTCTGAAGTACGATCTTTCAGACAGGAAGTCAGAGCACAACTACCAGCAATAAGGCACAACACTGGGTTTAGGTGTCGAGGAACGCAAACACATAATGAGCATGTGTAATGAAGAAGTATAACTATTCGGGTACCTAGTGCGTGGTGTGTGTGTGGGTGGTATGATACTTACCGGGTACACAGGCACCACGTCAGTGTGTGAGTACAGCATCACTGAAGGCAAGCTCGGCTCCTGCCCGTTCCAGGTCAGTATGGCCATTGGCTTGCCAGGTACGACCTTCACATAATGATATTCCAGGTCAGTATGCCCATTGGCTTGCCAGGTACGACCTTCACATAATGATGTTCCAGGTCAGTATGCCCATTGGCTTGCCAGGTACAACCTTCACGTAATTATATTCCGGGTCAGTATGCTCACTGGCTTGCTGGGTACAACCTTCGCATAATTATATTCCAGGTCAGTATGCCCACTGGCTTGCCAGGTACAACCTTCACATAATTATATTCCAGGTCAGTATATGCCCAGTGGCTTGCCAGGTACAACCTTCACATAATTATAAATATTCCAGGTAGGTATGGCCATTGGCTTGCCAGGTACAACCTTCACATAATTATATTCCAGGTCAGTATGCCCATTGGCTTGCCAGGTACAACCTCAGCATCATTATATTCCAGGTCAGTATGCCCATTGGCTTGCCAGGTACAACCTTCACATAATTATAATCCAGGTCAGTATGTCCATAGGCTTGCCAGGTACAACCTTCACATAATTATAAATAATCCTGGTCAGTATGCCCACTGCCTTGCCAATACAACCTTTACATAATTATAATCAAGGTCAGTATGGCCACTGCCCTGCCAGGTACAACCTTTACATAATTATAATCAAGGTCAGTATGGCCACTGCCTTGCCAGGTACAACCTTTACATAATTATGATTAAGGTAAGTATGGCCACTGCCCTGCCAGGTACAACCTTTACATAATTATAATCCAGGTCAGTATGGCCACTCCCTTGTCAGGTACAACCTTCACATAATTATAATCCAGATCAGTATGGCCATTGTCTTGCCAGGTACAACCTTTACATAATTATAATCCAGGTCAGTATGCCCACTGCCTTGCCAGGTACATACAACCATACACACATCAGTCTACCCACAAGCTAGCAATTAAGATACAAACCATACAGGTCACCCACTGGCTTGTAAGGTGCAACCTACACACAGGGTTCATTCCACGCTGGCATACTCATCAGATTGCTAGGTGCAACCTACGCATAGGGTTCATTCCACGCTGGCATACTCATCAGATTGCTAGGTGCAACCTACACATAGGGTTCATTCCACGCTGGCATACTCATCAGATTGTCCAGGTGCAACCTACACACACAATACAAGTGACCGTGTCCATCAGCTGGCCTCATACACTTGTAATGACATCCACATCTGCATACCATGCATCCACTTGCCAGGTACCACCAACAC
>OY757547.1:5747959-5779690 GCA_963584105.1 Alviniconcha strummeri | reverse complement strand
ATTGTGAAGCACTTCTCATCTGGAGAGGCGCTCGACAAGTGTGTGTGTGTGTGTGTGTGTGTGTGTGTGTGTGTGTGTGTGTGTGTGTGTGTGTGTGTGTGTGTGTGTGTGTGTGTGTGATGTAGAGGGAGGTTGATCCATCACAGTTCCTTTCTAATTACTACTAGGAATGGTGTGTGTGTGGAGGGGGGGGGGGGCGGTAGATCAATCACCGTTCCTTTCTCATTACTAGTAGGAATGGTGTGTGTGTGTGTGTGTGTGTGTGTGTGTGTGTGTGTGTGTGTGTGTGTGTGTGTGTGTGTGTGTGTGTGTGTGTGTGTGTGTGTGTGTGTGTGTGTGTGCGTGCGTGTCAAACTCCAAGCCCTGGTTTACGACATCCTTCCTTCAACCACAGCCGTATTTAGTTACGCCATCGGGTCCAGAAAACAGTGTCCCTAATATGTCAACTGAAATCTGAGGACATTAAGCATCAATTCATCATCATCTCACAGTTTACAATCACTCTTATGCACTTAACCATATTCAGGTATTAAAATGAACATTCGACAGCTATGAAGTCAAAATCTTCAAAATGTTAGCCATGATACACTGAGATGACCACATGCGTGCGTGCGTGCGTGCGTGCGTGCGTGCGTGCGTGCGTGCGTGCGTGCGTGCGTGAGTGTGTGTGTGTGTGTGTGTGTGTGTGTGTGTGTGTGTGTGTGTGTGTGTGTGTGTGTGTGTGTGTGTGTGTGTGTGTGTGCGCGCTCGTGTGCATCTTTTGCATAATTATTACCTTTTGTCGATATATATGTAATGGTGCGGTGGAGAGGTAGAAGGACAGGACACAGGCAGCGGAGTCAATAAAATGGAAACCACAGCAGGCGTATGGCAGCAATCAGGTTTTATTGCTCAGCCGCAGACAATTTTCAGCACACCAAAAATCCTCACGCTCACGCATAGATGAGAGAACGGCGCGGGCCACAGGGAACACACGCTATCGCTACAGTAAAATCGGCCCTCTGGACCACAAATGCCTGACAATTGTGTTTCCTTGGCCAGCACAAATACACTTTCCTCTACAATAACTAAACCAATTAAAACATGAAAAACATCAAATAAAAGCTACAGTTACAATCTTTTAAATCGTATAAACAAAATGTACACACATGACTTTTTTATTTACAACAAGAGGGGGAAGCGTGGCTTGCGCCTGTCTATAAACAGATTCGTACGACTAAATCACAACTAACACGATGCACAAAATATAAATGTTACTAAAACTTATATCAGAATAAAGAACACGCTCCCACGGTTAAAATGGTACATAACAATTACAATACAACGTTCTGTAAGAGAAGCAAGACTAGCATTAAAACAATCGGTGCGAACTTTTGCCTGGGGCGCGTTATCTTAGTCGCAGCAGCGCTGATAGTGATATTAAGTAGTCTATGAATACAACTGAGCTTCTACAGTACACAATACTTAATAAGTTAATTTCAACCCAAAATAAACACTAAACATGAAGTCAGCTAAGCAAAATACTATACGACAAAGCATTGATCGACACAGAATTACTTTAATCGAATCAAAACAACGATTCACTACTATTCACTAGTACTAAACAAAGCGCGCCATGCAGACGACGGCTATAAAACGAATCGACCTAGAGAGGCATCGGGTCATCTGACATCCGAGGACATTAAGAACAAAGAAGTAAGAGGCATCTGCCGGGCTACTAATTAAGCTCGATCCTGCGTCTAAATAAACGTTAAATAAACATTTTAAGATGCCAAATTATAGTACACATGGCTTAGTACATAAAAAGGACTAGGTAAACAAAGAGTAGGTAAACAAACAAGCGGTCAAAGTATTACGGGAGAAAACATATTTGAAAATGGCGCGCACTGGCGGCTATTGCCGGTCGGCTGTATGAAATAAGAAGGCATGTGGCGTTACGCTACACGCCGCGCTTCAAAACAAAAGCGTCGTCTGGTCCGGTTCCCTGGTTACTATCAGTACAGTATTGAAATTGCATGGGGCGGGATTATTGTAAAAACGTATACAAAGAGCACTTGCTCACATAAAAAAAGAGAAGATATATAACATTTTCCATCTCGATGTACATTATGTGTGTATGCTTGTTCAGCGCTTTGAGCCGCAGGATAGGCGCTTCACAAATTGCCATTATTATTATTATGAACACAGGCCGCAACCGCAAACAACAGCCTGCCTCTGCAGGGACACTGGGGGGAAAAGGGACGCTGCTGGTAGGTAGGCAGGTAGTGTTAATAGCTCCTCGGATGTCGGTTGACATATTAGGGACAAGCTGAGACCAATGCTGAAGCATGGTTCAGTATAGCTTTACGTCCACAGAAACCAGAAGGCTCGTTAGAACGGGCAGCCCAGCTTGTCCCTAATATGTCAACCGACATCCGAGGACATTAAGCAACACTACCTACCTACCTAATTGATTTTTTGGGTGCCCCAATAAGCGACCTGGTTTCTGTGGGCGTAATGGAAAATGTTTACTGATTGTACAAAACATCCATAATAATACATATGGTTTACGCGGACGTAAGCACCGTGAAAGAAAAATAATGGTTATTGTCCGTCCCTAATAATAGTTCGTCAGCCCAACACCTGCTGCCTCATAACATCATCATCGTTAGGTGTGTGCGGGTATATTTTTGTCTGATGTGTCTAGTTCTCTGTATCTATGTGTACTTGTCAGCAACAAGGGTAGCTGTTGCTTTCGAGACAGAAGATGTGGTACAAGTAGTTAATATGACCACATGTTAAGTCAGTCAGGGGCAGGAACGGACCAAAAACAACAACAACCTGGAATGTTTTTAGTGGGACCCTCTAGATGGAAGTTTATTGCGTGCTTTTCAGTTTTAGTGCGTAAAGAATGTACATTTGTGCTTTAACGGGATCCGTGAGTCTATGACCCATTTTATATCTTTATTATTAATATTACTAACTGAATTAAACATTTATCGTGACTGAGTAGTCGAAATACTCGAAGTGTTGATTTTTTTGATTTTTTTTTTTTTAATACATCTTTACAAGTCAATAATAATGTAAAGGTCAAATAAATTGCAAATTGTACAAATCTCTCTCTCCCCCCCCCCTCCCGCTCTCTCTCTCTCTCTCTCTCTGGCTCATTGTTACTAGAAAAAGAAACCTTCCATTCACTTTTTTTTATTTTTTATTCAGATTCTTAATTGGATCAGTCTTAAGGAGAAATGTATTGCAGACTGTTTCAGTGTCTAGGTACTTTTTTTTTTTTTTTTTCCTTTCTGGTAACAGTTCAAGTCCCTGGCTTGTAACTTACAAAATTAAATGCAGAAGAGGAAAAAAAATATTGCCATACATTACATAATTTCAAAATAAATGAAACAAGTACTGTAACTAAAGGTTCATCTAGCAGAATAGCAGTGTTCTGTGTTTAGGGGAGTGGTGTGGGGAGTTGAGGGAAGCAGGTTGGAAGCATGAATGAAGAGTCACAAGTCAGAGGTTGCTATAACATAACTTTTATTTGTACACCAACCAACCAGGAAACAGTGTCTGTGTTGGAAAAGACACAAGCAAACAAAACATTTAGAACATGAAAGCAAATATAACGAGGGTTGACCGCTAGAACTCCGTAATTCGAAAATTTTGGGTTTTCTATTTTTTTATGTTTATCGATTGATTGTGGCGTGCACTTTATCACTGTACCAAGTTATTTTGTAAAATGTTGTTTATTAATGAGTAATTAAAAAAATAAAATAAACTCCGTATCTCCTAGCTAGGTTTTCTAAAACGTTAAGAACTGCGTAACTTAGCTGAAATATGAAGTTCTTCCACGGCGTGAGAGACATGTATGTATACTGTACGGCGAGGGTGCTAAAAGTCAGTACCTCAAGTTACAGACTTGTTGCTTGCACTTGTAAGAGTAAACAGCGTGTCTTAATTCGGGCGCTATAACTCAGTATTTAGCGATGCTAGGTTTATCCACGCATGCTTGGCTGTATTTTAACGGCAAGTCCAGTGTTAGAACTTCGTAACTCACCGTGAGAAGTTCTAGCACGGGGGTTGTTTTCCACAATATCGGGTTGCTGGCACTGAAACTCTGCATCTGGACATTGCTTCCTGTTGGTCGTGGTCCCGTTAGAGTGTTTATACAGGCATCAACAAGTTAATTGGTAGACTTGGGGAATGCCATGGGAAAATACCTTCATTCGGTCGTGGTCACCACAGACAAGGTTTTGCGTGAAATGCATCAACCACTTCACTTATTGCTGGCGTTTTAGACGGAGAGGCAGCAACTTCAGCGACAACAGTTTTCTACAGGACAATATTCACCAAAGGTAAATACGTTTTTTGAGCGGTAATATTTGTTGTTATTTGTAGTAGCAGTAGTAATGTGTGTGTGTGTGTGTGTGTGTGTGTGTGTGTGTGTGTGTGTGTGTGTGTGTGTGTGTGTGTGTATGTGTGTGTGTGTGTGTGTGTGTGTGTGTGTGTGTGTGTGTGTGTGTGTGTGTGTGTGTGTTCATCTGTATATCAACTCAGATAAATATGTCTGTTTGTATGGCTCTCTCTTTGTCTCTTTCTGTAATATGTGTATGTGTGTGTGTGTGTGTGTGTGTGTGTGTGTGTGTGTGTGTGTGTGTGTGTGTGTGTGTGTTTATGTGTGTCAGTGCGTGCGTGCGTGCGTGCGTGTGTGTGCGCCTTCCTTTCTATCTACAACATTTAGCTTAATTTGAACATTTCCTTTTCAGTTGAAGCTACCAAAGGCGATGGCTGAGGGAGGTGACGTATGGCAAGAGTATGACAATAGTGTCTACCTGTCCCTGGCGTCCATATTAACTGCTGACAACAAGAACGCATCAGCAACTCAAGAGGACACAACAATGGCAGATGATGCGTCAACATCTGAAGATGAACCTCTGGCTCACTACTGCGACTCCGACGATGAACCTCTGTCCACTCTTTTGAGTGGTCAACATTGCGACAGCATACCTCGCATCAATATCGCGACGGGCGGAAAAGCAAAGAAACGAGTCGGCAGGAAAATGGACAGTGATTGTCCTGGAACTGTTAATCTTACACAACTCAAAAGAGCCAGCAGGCAAGAGGAAAAAGAAAGAAGAGACGAATCTCATGTTCACCAAGCAAGACTCGATAACTTGTTAAGTGCAAATGGACTAAGGCGTCTTCATATGACAGCAGATGGCAACTGCTTTTTTGAAGCTGCATCGACTCATATGGAGGGCATCACAGCCCATGAATTAAGAAACTGTGTGTGCGATTTCCTCGAAGACAATTTTCCCACTTTTGCTAATTTCATGCAGCACAATGACGAGGGAGATGATAATGGGACAAAAGAACGGTTCCTTATGAACGTGCATGAACTGCGATAGAGCGGAAAGTGGACCAACGATGCAGCTGACTTCTTGCCTCTTGCCCTGGCAGACTGGACCCAAAGGCCTATCAAAATCTTCACCAGCAATCAACAGAGGCCTGTTTTTGATGTGCTGCCCACGTCGCACGTAGGGATAAATCACCAAAATGCGATAACTCTGGCTTTTTTGCAGTGTTATCCGGAGCACTATGATGCTTGCGTGTCGGAGAAGAACAAAGAGCAGTCTGGTTGCAGTTTGATGTATTCTGGCAATGACGTGTCACAAGATAATCTCACTGACGGACAAAGTACCAACCAGCAGGAAACTGTTGAGCAAACATCCCCTCCGTCGCCTGAAAAAGAGCAGTTAATAACTCCAAGAAAACAGGGCGCCTTCACCACTCCCCCTACCAAGAAGCTAGTCAGAAAGCGGACACCCAAACCTGAGACTTGGAAACAGTCTGTTCACAAAACATTAAGACTTGAGGGCAAAGCGTATGTGTCACAGAATGGAAAAGCCAGGCCAAGCAAGAAATTGAGATCAGTAGATTGCAGCAAATGTAGATTTAGCTGCCAGAAAATTTCCAAAGAACGGCAGGAGATCATTTTTAACCTTTTCTACTCTCTAGGCAGTTATGACAGAAACAGTTTGTGTGTTCAAACATTGTGCAGCGTGATACACCTACAGTACTTGCCGACAAAGACTCACCACTACTGTCAACAAAGAGGCGAACTGTGTCAAGGGCATTTTTCTTCACTATTGACGGTGAGAGGATGAGAGTTTGCAGAAGATTCTTTCTGGCAACCCTGGCCATTGGGGAGGGCTACGTTCAGCATGCCATGATGAACAGCCAGCAGGGCGCCTTCACAGGCTATGATGGTCGTGGCAAACACACAGCCCACAACAAAACAACAGACAGACAACTGGAGCACGTCAAAGAACATATCCAGTCTTTCCCTTGCGTCGAGTCTCACTATACCAGGCAGGACACACAGAGACATTACCTCGATGCTTCGCTTAACATCACCAAAATGTACCAGCTTTACGAAGAAAAATGCAAAGATGATGGCATGAAATCTGTTTCGTGTCGAAAATACAGGGACATTTTCGCCTCCAACTTCAACTTATCATTTCATAAACCAAAAAAAGACCAGTGTTTATCCTGCACGAAGCACACAGAGAACCAGAAACGGGGAACTGAGACTGAAGAGGAAAAGCGTTCGTACCAGGAGCACATCAACATGAAGAACAAGGCAAGAGAAGAGAAAACGCGAGATAAACAGTTGGCCAAAAAAGACCCGGCGACGCATGTCGTTACACTTGACCTACAGGCTGTCCTTCCTACCCCTTGCGGCATGGTCAATCAGCTGTACTACACAAGGAAACTGTCAGTGTAGAACTTCACCATATACTCGCTTGGGGATGGCAGCGCCAGTTGTTTCATTTGGGATGAGACACAAGGCAGGAGAGGATCCTGTGAAATTGCCACGTGCATCTTCTTCTATCTCAAGTCATTGCCAGTGACTGTAACAGATGTTGTCCTATTATCTGATTGTTGCGGTGGTCAGAACCGAAACCAATACTTAGCCGCAGCCTTCATGTATGCTGTTGAAAACATCCCTAATTTGTCCACCATCACACACAGATACCTTCAGACTGGCCACACGCAAATGGAATGTGATTTAATGCATTCTGCAATCACATTTGCTAAGAAGAACAGTCCTATCTACACACCAAGTGGATGGGACATCATTCTCAGGATGGCCAGGAGGAAAAATCCCTATACTGTCATACCAGTCAGACACAGTGACATTCTTGACTTCAAGCTTCTGGCGTCGTCTGTCATCCGCAACACCAAGGTAGACAAGCAAGGCCAACGTGTCAACTGGCTCAGACTGCGAGCCATTCAGTTTTGCAAAGGACAGGAGGACATCATGAGGTTTAAGTATGACTTCGATGAAGATCACTACCATGAGCTCTGCTTAACACCAGCATCCGCTAAGCGGAGATGCCCATCACTATCTGATGCCCTTTTTTTCGCCGCTACAAAACCAAACTGCCTGTGTCAAAAGCAAAGAAGGACGACCTTCTGTCCCTCTGCAGATCTGGTGTGATTCCTGAGGAGCACCATGCCTTCTACCACAACCTGCCTACAGCCACGAATCAACAAGACCGCCTAGAGGAGCCTGATCTCAACGACAGCGGTGATGACACAGACTAGAGCGCAGGCCAGCATGGTTGTCTCATATCGACTGACGTTACAAGCTGATTGTTTGAAGGAACACAAATATAACTATTTTCTGTAATGTAGTCATTCTTTCTGGATCCACTTTCTTCACGTATGTGTCTGAACTGCAACTAGTGTAAATGACTCAGAGCTGATTCTACCAAATGTAAGACTGACAAAGTGATAATGAAGTATTATGTCCGTATGGTGTTAAGTCAATACAATGGTCTCTGCCACGTGTCACTCCAATCTTCGGCTTTGATATTGTGGAAAGAATGCCGTCGGCGAATGTGAGTAACCTTTTTTAATTTGTTTCGAACCTTTCTATACAAAACATGGCTACTAATGCTTACTGGTGTACATGTGCTGAGATGTGTGCTGTATGAAGTGTTTTTGTGTTGTTTGTTTTCTTTTTTCTTTTTCTTTCCGACGTTGTTTCATTTCAGTGTATTTTATGCTTGCGATAAAGAATTACTGAGTTCTTGATGGTTTATTTGTCCAGGCAGAGCAAAATCAGTTCATGCTAGAAGTCTATCTACTTACTAAGTTCTTAACACGCAAAACTGTCCTAAACAATGCCACACAAGGTTTGCAAAAACTTCCTATCTCAAGATAAGCACTATATGCAGACGTAAATTGCCTGAGGTGTGGTCAGTGGTGCCGAGCTAAAAGTGCTTAATTTAACATACTGAGTTCTGTTAGCCTTATCATTGTTGCTACTGAAGCAAAATTGTCTCCTGCTAGAAGTCTGCATTCAAAGTTACAGACTTTTAGTCTCCATCAAATGAATTTAGAGGGGCCTTTCTGCCATGCTAAAAGTCTGTAAGTCAAGGTACGGACTTCTAGCTTCCAACATACAATGTGCACAGTTCAAGCACTTATTCCCAGCTAGAAGTTTGTAAGTCGAACAATCTTTGAAATGTTCATATATTGAACAATTACGTTCAAGTGTTTTATTTCTGTATGTTTTGACGAGATTCAACATTGATGTATGCACATTTGTGTGAAGGTTGAATGAACTCGTATCAAAAACACACATGTGACAATTCTTCAAACTTTCAGTTTGCATTTTCTCAGAATGTGTCGAAACTAAGTTACGAAGTTTTAGCGGTCAACCCTCGATAAAGTCTAAACAACAGCAGTTATATAATAAATACAGTAACCATGTGGTTTACCTGTAGGTTACTGTAATACATGATGGTAACTGTGACAAAATGATTAATTATCAAGCACATGACTTGTGTGCATGACTTGCACTTAAAACCCTATCTCACAGTGTCGCGGTGAGTATACAAGAGACGGCCAGCTAGTTAACTGATGAACTCCCAGTATAATAGTACACAATAAAGTAACAGCCCAGGACGGCCACCTCGACTCTCACACAGCTCCTGAACTATGGACGCTGCCGGCCCAGCAGACAGGTTTTAACACCTTAGATAATTGGGGCCATAAAACTCCACCCAGTCAAAACGAATAAAGGACAGGAAAGAAAAGAAGACGGGGGAGCGGGGATAGCTCAGTGGTTAGAGCACCGGACTCGTGATTGAAAGGTCGCGGGTTCGAATCCCTGCTGGAACGGCGGGAGAATTTTATTCTCCAGGGTCGACTTTCTGTGCTGACTCTTATTTCGGTATCCGTTCCACCCCCGTGTTACCACAGTAGCACGTAAAAAATCCCGGTCATTCTGCCAAAAGTGCGGGTGGCAGGTTACAGCTAAATACGCATACACCTTACGTATGTGGATTTTATTGAACCGTGCTTCGGCATTGGTCACAACTTGTCCCTAATATGTCAAATGACATCTGAGGACATTAAGCATCAACTCATCATCATCATCATCAGAAAGAAAAGGTGAAAGGGTCATGGCCCGGAACATGTATACAATACACTCAGTTACATAAGGCATGCTTAAGATTGTTCATATTCATCCTTCGTGAGAGTTTGTATGTATATAAACTGACAGGCAATGCCATTTGCTAAAATGCAAGTTAGGCTGGCTGTTGACGAACTAACTTGATGAACTAATTCGTCAACGCTAGTAGTCATGTGTGTTTATTTATGTCCACTTATTGTCAGTTGCGCATTTTCCCACTCTTCTGTGAGTAGCTGTTCTCACCGTCTTTGAAGGAATCACAAGCCAAGCAGCTTAGGATCACATTCAAAAGACTCATAAGTGATCTCATTTTATATTCTATGCTGCATGGGAAACCATAATCGAGTGATGATAGCCCTATTCTTTTTCCTTTTTTGCTGAGCAGACAACTGCTGTTGAAAACACAGGGCATTCTACAATTCAAAAGAACATTATACAATTATGACAAATTAGATGCCACTAAATTCTGCAACATGCTGTCTCGTATAGACTGGGCCGATGCTATGCAAAATGGATCCTTTGGCAACTGTGCTGAACATTTTAATACTATATTTTTCGAAGCCGCCTGCAATTGCATGCCTGTAAAAAAACGTCACAATTCGCTCTAAAGATGCTGCTTGGATAAATGCAGACATTCGCTGGGCTATAAAACAGAGATATAGGTTGTTTAAAAAAGCAAAACGCAGCAATAAAGACGAAGACTGGCGAGCTTATCGGACTTATACAAACTTAGTAACCGATATGATTAGAGACAGAAAACTGGAATATTTAAATGAACTTGATTTAAAGGCATCTGACCCAAAACAGTTCGGTACTAAGGAATGGTGGAAAATGGTAAAACAATTTATGAATGAAAAGGGCATATCCGACGACATTCCTCCCATCTTCTTCAATGGTACTTTGTATTCTTCCAGCGAAGACAAGGCCAACGTATTGAACGATTATTTTATTCAACAATCGACATTAGAAAATCCAAACGAAAATACTCCAAATGTAGAGTACACCAATTCTGAAATTACTGATATTATACTTACGCACGATGACGTACATAGTGTAATAAATGTTTTAGACAAATCAAAGGCAACAGGGCCCAATATGATTCATAACAAACTGCTGATAGCACACACACACACACACACACACACACACACACACACACACACACACACACACACACACACACACACACACACACAAAATCAAATGTTAAGAATTGGCTGATTCACTGTTCATAACTTCAGTACGTTTTCGCAAAGTTATACATGAATACAGTAACCAATTAACTCTATGATAATCAACTGTATCAGAACAGTCTGTTTGGAATCAATGATCAAAGTCGGCCCAGATGTTGCTGATGAGAAAATTAAATTATTTAAAGCACGTACTGGAGTAGTAATTTAAATCAAAACATTTTCTTGCAGATGTTCCTCAGTGTCGCTAAGTGATCAGTGCCTCCACTCCATCAGTTCTGAACAGTCTGCAGCACAGCAGATCAGCACATCCGCTACTGGCTCCGACTCCTGGGTGACCAGCTACATCCATGATGCAGTGTGTGCGAAGCAGTGTCGCACTGGCCATCAGGGCCCACGACTTTGGTTGCTGTGGAAAATGGGTGTCGGTAAATTTGCGACTTCAGTCTTCAGCAACTTCATCCTTTTCAAAAAGATCAGGAGATGTGAAACCGTTTGACGAAATACCTGGACCGGGTGGGCTGCCCTACTTTGGGACTTACTTCAAGTATAAACTGGGTAAAGTACACTTTCTGTTATCAATGACAGATAGTCTGTACTTCATTTCTTGATTTATAACATTATTATAGGTCAGTTGCAGTTGAGTTGCAGTGTCTAGTCTGTCCCACCTGTGGCAGAAGCCTTTAAGCTTGGAGCCATTGCTTAGAAAAAAAGAAAAAAAAGTTTGATTGTAAATGAAGATTTAATAAAAAATAATTAGATCTGTAGGCATTTTGTATGATCTTGTTGATTAATTCAGGGCCTAGGGCTGCCATGAAGAAATCAAGTTGCACCAAACTCTGGCAGGGTAATGGAAGCTTTATGTCTGTTGCACTGTCAGAAATGTTTCAATGTCGGAAGAATCATACTTAGTTGTTTTTTTTTTTTTTTTTTTTTTTATACTCTTGCCATCAATTGCAAGTGCAAATTTTCAGAGAACCTCAGGTTCTTCTTTGTAACATTTTTTTCTTTTCTTTTTCTGCTGAAAATGAATGACTGAATGAGCTGATGAAGGTGTGCCTTGATGGAGTTTTCATTCCTTGTAATGTATTTACTTGCATGCCAGGTGAGAGTTACCACAGGTGATTCAGGTCTTTTCTGTTGTGTTCATGTGATGTCTTTTGACCATCAGTGTGTTGCATCTCCCTTTCTTAACCCCTTCGCTGTAAAATTTCCGGGCCGTGAAAGATGCTCGGACGCGCATGCAAACAGTACATTTTCCGGTACTATAACATCTACTTTCAATGCCATGTGTTTCGATGAAATCCTTTCACGTGGCAGTGCGAAAAAGAAGACAGAAACAGTTAAGGGTATCAAAATTTGCACTTTTATTGGTCGTTTTCAAGTGACATCATGGCAGTGAATGGGTAGAATCCTCAGAACGCATTTGCTCTGACAACTGAGTCATTTTCTGCCACTATATTTTGTTGCGTCTGAATTTAACTAATAGGTCAGTAATGTTGAACGTGTATCTAATGCTACCATTATTTGAGGTTTGATTCAGTATTATGTTTACTTTCTTTGTGTAGCAGGAAAATGAACTATGCTCTTAAATTTAAAAATAAAATACTAGAATTCCTTCTTCATTGTTAAAAAATCCTTTTACATAAACTTATAATAAAACTTAACATCGGAAAGTTCTGTATTATATGTTTCCTGGTTTCATAATCTAGAAGACCTACTGATTTTTAATTTAAAAATAAATAAATAGTTGTCCCATAAATTAAATATATTGTTGCAGATCCTTGTTCATTGTTGAATATTATATTCCAGGTGTCATTGACATACACAAAATAATGGACACCCTCCAAGAGTGGCACCACCAGTATGGCAGCATCGTCAAGGAGACGGTCCTGGGACACACAGTTGTGCATGTCTTTGACCCTGAGGCTATCCGCACAGTCTATGCAAATGAGGACAAGATGCCTCGCATTGAACCGCTGACGCTGACAACTCAACATTACCGCCAGAAGTCTGGCAATTCTCCTGGCCTTGGGTTCACGTAAGTATAAACGTAAACATGGTGCTTAACGTCCACAGAAACCATAAGGCTTATTAGGGACGGGGAGAATGGGGGGAAGGGGGTATGGAGGTGGGGGAAGAGGGAGAGTATATACCTATCGCTACACTGTCACCACCAGAATGACCTGCATTAAGATGGGCAGCGATGAGAGCCAGTTTATTGTTTCATTAATTGTGAGGGACAAAGTCACAAGACCGTGTCCACAAACCACAACTTTTGAAGAGAAAGGAGAGCCGAAGCGGTATCGAACCGAGGTCCTTCCGCTTACAAGCCTACCGCCTTACCGCTAGGCCAGACCGACTCTCTCACGTTAGTATGATGATGATGATGTGGGGCTTCATGTCCTCGGATGTCGGGTTGACATATTAGGGACAAACTGTAAGAAACTCCTAAAAGTAAAGGTGAGTGGGGGGTGGGGGTGGGGGTGAGAGAGTCGCTTTGGCTTCAGTACGTGTAACCATGTCCGGGGGGCAGCAAGGCGCCTACTGTTGGATAAAAAATACATTTTGTCGTCGGGGGTACATTTCACTGCGGATTAAAAACGACGACCACCTGCTCACAGCTGTAGATGGGCCTATAATGAGGGCAGCATACATTAAAAACTGTTAATCCATTCAGCTTTTGTTAAAGGAAGAAACCTTAAAAAAGCTGATTATGGTTTAGAGATTCTTCGCCCCAGCCACGCAGCCGGGGAGCGACGCAGTCGGTCGCCATTCCAGTTTCAACATGCGTGACATGTTCTGGGCGACAACGACGCGCCTGCTACTGTTTAAAAATCCATTGTTTGGACAGACGTCTATTTACAGTTAAAAGGAGACAAAAAGTCTCGTGGCCTTAAAACATAGGAATTTGGGTAGTCATTATATGCAAAAATCGCAGTTAAAAAGGGAGACAAAAAGTCTCGTGGCTGTGAAAAACAACAGCTACATAGGCATTTGGATATTGATACTATGCAAAAGTCGCATAGTAATCTTACAGAGGTTAGTAACATATTATGGGGTTTGTTATTTAAGGAGAGAAGTGTAAGGCACTTGCCGCGCTGGGGCGTTGGAGCGTTGGTCACGCTCGGCAAGCACGGCGGTGGGTTAGCGGTGTTCAGGGAGCTGAACGCAGCGCTTCCTCCACCGAGCCCTGTCGTCAATGGGGGTCAGCTGGTGTGTCGTGGTCACGATCTCGCTCACCAGATCCTCCCGTGCGTTGGCAGAGTCGGATCCGATGGAGGAGAGCGCGGCCTTGGAGTCGCTACAGATGACTATGGCTGACGGCCGGGTATGAATGGCGCTCATATGTTGTAGTGCCATCAGAATGGCTACCTGCTCAGCCGTGTAGACCGACACGGCTGGTAGAGAGAACGAGTGGGTCATGTTGTTGAACTCGGGAACAACAAATGCGGCACCTGCCGCGCCGTCATCCAACACAGACCCATCGGTGTAGATCTCTAAGAAGTTCTTGTAGTTCCTTTCCAGGAACTCGTTGGCTACAAACTGCGCCACAAGCGGGTTCTCCTCCTTTCTCAGGTTCCCCATGCCCACCTGGACGTTCGCTCTCTCCATCAACCAGGGAGGGTAGGGGTGAATGGGCCTCTCAGCCACCCGGGCCCCATCCACCCCCGCTCCTCGAACCAGGTCGCGGATTGAATCGCAGATGGATGAGCAGAGCCGTCCCTGGGCTGGGCCTCGAAAGGACTCTTCTACTTCCTGCACTGTTGAGTTGGACACTGTCTGACAGCGGAACTTGTACTTGGCTGCACTAAGCTGGATGTGCTGCCCCAGCGGCAGCACACCCGCTTCCCTATACACCAGACTGTGGGGCGCAGACCGCGGTAGCCCGAGGGCTATCCGCAGTCCGTGAACCTCAATCCGGGTGACACGCAGGCCGTAGGTCGTAGTTCAGTCGCGAGCGCACCAGCCACCGCACCAGACTGACGAGGGTCTTTGGGGAGTTAGCCCAGGGCTGCGCGCTGAGGGCTTTGATGAGTTTGAGGGCGCTAGAAGCGTTCCTCGCGTTGTTGTCCACCTGTAAGTCGCCCTTGGCGACTGAAGCTCACGCCCAGGTACTTGACGTTCTTGGAAGCGAAGATACAGTCATCGTTGATCCTGACATGTAGATTCCTGTTGAGGAGATTGTTTGTGTGGAACGGGATGAATACAGTTTTGGGGATGGACATGGTAAACCCGTTCTCCCTCATAAACACTGTCTGACAGCGGAACTTGTACTTGGCTGCACTAAGCTGGATGTGCTGCCCCAGCGGCAGCACACCCGCTTCCCTATACACCAGACTGTGGGGCGCAGACCGCGGTAGCCCGAGGGCTATCCGCAGTCCGTGAACCTCAATCCGGGTGACACGCAGGCCGTAGGTCGTAGTTCAGTCGCGAGCGCACCAGCCACCGCACCAGACTGACGAGGGTCTTTGGGGAGTTAGCCCAGGGCTGCGCGCTGAGGGCTTTGATGAGTTTGAGGGCGCTAGAAGCGTTCCTCGCGTTGTTGTCCACCTGTAAGTCGCCCTTGGCGACTGAAGCTCACGCCCAGGTACTTGACGTTCTTGGAAGCGAAGATACAGTCATCGTTGATCCTGACATGTAGATTCCTGTTGAGGAGATTGTTTGTGTGGAACGGGATGAATACAGTTTTGGGGATGGACATGGTAAACCCGTTCTCCCTCATAAACCGTACCACCCCGTCCACCGCCGCCTGAAACAATTTCATGAACCTCTTGACCGTGGCGCTCTTCTCCAGGAACAGACGCCGGATGTGTGCGTCCAACCATATAGCCAAGTCATCGGCGTACATGGTTATGACCACCTTCCCAGTCACTGCCGTGACGACGTCGTGGACCATGATGTTGAAGAGTAGCGGCGCAATGACCGAACCCTGTGGGACACCCATACTCACTGTTTTCACAGCGGACATGGCCCCTTTCCACCGGACCTGCATCGAGCGCCCGGATAGAAACGTCTTGATGTAGTCGTACATCTTACCAGAAATGCCTATTTTCTGGAGTTTCTGCAGAAGCTTGGCGTGCCAGACATGGTCGTAGGCTCGAGAAACGTCGAAAAAGCAAGACAAGAGGACCTTCCTCTTCCCTAACGCCCTCCCGACGTGTTCTCCCAGCTTTACCAGATGATCCGTGACACCCAGCCCCCGACGGAAGCCGGCCCGACACGCAGGAAAGACTTTCTTGGACTCGCAGTAGTATTCGAGACGGTGTTTGACCACCCTCTCAAACACCTTTCCCAGATGGGAAGTGAGGGAGATGGGCCGGTAGCTGCCGAGCTCCTTCCTGGTTTGCCGTGCTTGTGGATGGGAACGACTACGGCGTGTTTCCACCCCGAGGGGACCGCGCCTCCCCCCCCCCCCCCCAACACCTCTGGAAGAAGCCCAGCACAGTCTTCAGAAAAGACTCAGGCACCTCCCTCAGCATGTGGTACGACACTGTGTCCACGCCGGTGGACACCTTGACCTTCTTGATAGCCGACAGGGCTCGTTTGAGTTCGGCGAGAGTCAGAGGGGAGTTAACCGTCAGACTGTCGTCGGGCTCCGGGTCAAAGTAGTCGGCCTCCATTTCACGACGGCGTTGGCGCATGTCCGCAGGGAGACTGTCGCAGTCACTCGCCTCGGCGAAGGCTTCGGCGAAGGCGTCCGCCTTGGCCTGGTCCGTGCTGTAGACGCTGTCACCCTGCCGTAAGTCGTACTCGGGGGCAACGACTTGCCCTTTCATCTTTTGATCTTCCTCCACACTGCACCCAGGTCCCGTTTGTCGGTCGACACGGAATCTGCAAAAGACATCCAGTGGTCCTTCTTCGCCTGAGCAAGAGTTCTGTTGCAGTTTCGGTTGGCCGCTTTCATTTCCTCGTGCGTCTCCGCGTTCTGGTTTCTGCAATAAAAGCGGTACCTCATTCTTTTCTCTTTGACTGCCTCCTCGCAGTCCTTATTCCACCAGGGGTTGCTGTTCGGGCGTGGAGTGCCACTGCTGGAGGTGGGGTAGCTACCCTTGCCGCTGCCAAAATGGAGAAGATTATCTGACTGTTGACCTCCTCGATGTCGGCCTGGCCTATGTCGATATCCTTGGATCCCAGCAGACTCCGAAACAGGTCCCAGTTCGCCTTGTCGTAATTATATTTGGATACCGGAGCCCGACACCCTACCTCATCCGTACAGTACATATTGATGACGATGGGCAGGTGGTCGGAGGAGAGTGAGTCCTCTCCCACCTTCCAGCCCACCCCGTCAGCAATATCCGCAGAAGCGAAGGTCAGGTCAATGGCCGTCTGGCCCTGATCCGACCGATCCGGTATCCTCGTGAACGACCCGTCGTTCAGCACGATGAAATTACTATCGTTGATCTGGCCGGTTAGCGTCGGGCTGGAGTACTCGAAGCCCTTCTCCCAGCTGCTGTCCCGAACATTGAAATCACCCGTGATCAAGCACCTGCTACCACCGCCCACCTCGCTCAGCCTCTGGAAAGTGGTGCACTTAGCGGGTGTGTTGCAGTTGACCACAGTGAAGTCAGCCCGGCCTTTCACTCGGACCCGAACGGCACAAGAGTATCCGTTGGGAGGGCCAGAGGTCTCGGCTACTTCACTGGCTTGGACATCGAGTTTAATGTAAATGCAGACCATCACTCTGCCGTCCGGGGCGACCGGGCCGCAGACCGGCGGGTAATAATACCCTTCGAGTCTGGGCAAGTCGCCCGGCCGACAGTGCAGTGACTGCAGAGACAGAATTTCGTAGTCCACGTGGGAGACGTGTTGGATCAGCTGAGCTGCATTCCTCTTGACGGCACGACAATTCCACTGCATGATCTTAAGACTGAACTTGACGTTGGAAAATAGTAGATATAAAACAGATTAAAAAAAGGAACAATCCGTCGGTCAACGAGTGGCCGAGGATAAGTCCTTGTCGCCTGAGCGGGCCAGGCCCGTCAGACCCTGATCGGTGAGCTCGCTGATGAGCGCCGTCAGGTTCCTGAGGAGGGGCTCACGGTCCCCTGTCAGTCTCGTCTGCAGAAGACTGATCATCAGCTTCCACAGAGAGACGTCGAGGGACTGAGACTCCCCTGCGCCTTGCTGTGGCTCTACGCCGGCTGTGTCAAAAAGCTCGTTGAGCTCTGTCCTCAGGTCTTCCCGCTGGGGAGATGGTGTTACCTCCTGAAGCTTCTTCTCCAGGATCTTGGTCTTGCGCTGCTCCAGGAGCAGCTGGTACTGGAGGGAAGCGGTCTTCAGGCCGGCTTTCCCCGTCTTCTGCTTGCGCACCCTCCTGCGCTTAGCCTTGGGGCTGTGCAGCACTTCCTCCACGGCATCAGTGCCGAGGGTCCCGCTGCAACCCGCTGACCTCGTGGGTGCTGTTTCTGAGCCGGCCTCCGGCAGTGGACTAACCGGTCTCCCGGTGGGCGCTCCTCCTGTGACGTCGGCCAGTCTTGCAAACAGGTCAGCTACCGCTAGAGCGGTCCTGTTTTTCTTGGCCCCAGGGGCGGACACCGACGCCGGCTTAGGGTTCGTCTTGTTGGTGGTTCTGGGGACAGGGCCATGACCCGTTCCTTGGCTCATCCTGCCGCCACGCCCCGCCGTCACACTGGCGTACGACAGCGGGGGGCCGCTTCCTGACCTCAGGGATGCGGCGGCCACGCTGACCCGGTCACGCAACCAGCAGCCGTCCACCGCGTTAGACGTCGGTGGAGCGGTTCACGTTAGTACGATGATGATGAGTTGATGCTTAATGTCCTCAGATGTCATTTGACATATTAGGGACAAGTTGTGACCAATGCCGAAGCACGGTTCAATAAAAGCCACATACGTAAGGTGTATGCGTGTTTAGCTGTAACCTGCCACCTGCACTTTTGGCAGAATGACCGGGATTTTTTACGTGCTACTGTGGTAACACGGGGGTGGAACGGATACCGAAATAAGAGTCAGCACAGAAAGTCGACCCTGGAGAATAAAATTCTCCCGCCGTTCCAGCAGGGATTCGAACCCGCGACCTTTCAATCACGAGTCCGGTGCTCTAACCACTGAGCTATCCCCGCCCCCAAACACGTTAGTACTGATTAATGATTGCTTATATAGCGCTTTTCTCCGCTCTCGAGCAGACTCACTGTGCTCGGATGTGATTCTACATGAGTGACTAGCTTTTTATAGCGCGTTTTTGAATAGCCAGCGCAAGTTCTGTGTATACCATACAACCATGCACCATGCCACGTCATGCAAAGCCACATACGTAAGGTGTATGCATGTTTAACTAACCTGTCATCTGCATTTTTGGCAGAATGACCGGGATCTTGTACGTGCTACTGCGGTAACACGGGGTGTACCGGATACCGAAATGAGAGTCAGCCCAGAAAGTTGACGAAGAGAAGAAGATTCTTCCGCAGGGATTCGAACCCGCGACCTTTTGATCACGAGTCCGGTGCTCTGATCACTGAACTATCCGCGCCCCGGTATTGAGTCTTTGCTCCATAGTGTGGTGCAGAGGTTGCCAAGTTGGTCTCAGTGCATCACTCTGAAATAAGACGCGTGTGTTTGATAAGTTTTACACAGATGAAGATGGTACAGTGCAGGGGATGGAAGTTGAAAGTATGAAAGTCTGGAGATAGCTATGACCAAAGTTGCATGGACTGTTTCTTTTCTTAATATTAACCCGTAACCCCTTCACTGCCCCAGCCTGTACAATTTCCGGGCAGAATGATGCAGGGACGCGCCTGCAAACAGTGTATTTTTTCCGGTCCTGTAACATCTGTTTTCAATGCTTTGCGTTTTGTTGAAAAGCCTTTCACATGCCAGTGCCAAAAAGAAGACAAAACAGGCTTAAGGGTTTCAAATTTTGCACTTTTATTGGTCGTTTTCAAATGACATCATGGCAGTGAGGAGATTAAAGAGACACACAATAAAAGAAAGAGTTTTGTTTATATTACCTGCATGCATCAATCTGTTCTATGACAACTCTATGAGTACACTTCAGTTTCACCCATAACTTTACCTGTCATGTCATTGTCACCAAAGATATGAAGTGCTTCAATCTGAGCAATTATCTTCACTCAAAGACTATATCACATGTTGGGCTTTGACTTGGTCTTTTTCGTTACTTGCTCTATTATAAGCCAACCTGGATAAATCAGTTTATAATGTGCATTGTAGAATATTTATTCCAACATTTACAATTCAAAGACAGACACTCATCCACATGCACACACACACACACACACACACACACACACACACACACACACACACACACAAACACACACACACACACATAATTATGATTTATGCACACACACACACACACACACACACACACACACACACACACAGGGTCCGTTTTATGTCTTATTTTACATTTGGTGACTCGGTCTGCTGCACACTTGACCATTACACTCCCAAGTCTTTGTACCGGTGGTTTGTAAAGCAGCACACAAACACAATGCACTGTCTCTGCCTTGCAGAAATGATGAGGAGTGGTACCGGCTGCGCAGCGCTGTGCAGCAGCTGATGTTGCGTCCGAAGGAGGTAGTGCCATTCCTGCCAGGGGTCGACTCAGTGACACTGGACTTCGTCACTCACCTCAAGCGTCTGCGTAACCATAGCAGTGAGGTGCCAGACTTCGCCACAGAGCTGAGCCGGTGGTTACTCGAATGTAGGTTGATGTTTAGGTAGTTATAGTCATCCATCTAAAGCCCGTTCTTAACTGGAAAAGTTCGCTCAATTAACTATATTCGCCGAATACTCCAAACTATGTTCGCGAACATACGTTTGCCCAATTAAGAACGGGCTTAAGATTCAAGCGTGTTACAGAGAACAATAATGTAGGGATGCGGGGTGGAGTGTGAAAGAACAGATTGGAAGCATGAAGAGTCACAAGTCAGAGGTTGCTATAACATAACTTTTATTTTCACCCAACCAGGAAACAGTGTAGGCTCTCCCCTGAATCCGATATATTGGTGTCCAGGCAGCAGCTCAAACTAAGCGACCTGCTTCTGCAGGGACACTGGGGGAGAGAAGATGCAGCGGGCCCAGCGCGCATGTTTGAACACTTCGGATAATTAGGGCCATAATTAGGAACACACACAATACACTCGGCTACAATATGAAGTGGGAGGGGGTATGCAATAACAATACACCAAAGTCAAACAGTGTCCCTCCCTCTCTCTTTATTAAAAAAATACAAACAAGAGAAACAAATCATAAATGGTTTTAGCAAATCTTGAGTTTCATCAGCAACCTCAAAAAATGTTACTGGATAAGCTTTGAGGGTGTACCTTTGGTTTATGTCAGGTCAAGTCCTAAACCTTATATCCTGGCATGTGAGGTGAAATGTAAGGTACATGATTCAGGTCTTTGTTGTGTTCAACTGACATCATTCCGGTGCTAATTACCTCCTGCTGTTTGTTGATTCTTCACAACTGGCTTTGGGCAAATTTTCATTTTCATTATTTGCCTCTTGATTCTCCACAGTTTGATTTTTGTTACTCACTCCTGTTTGACATTCCACAACTAGATTTTGGCAAATCGTGATTTTTATCATTTGGCTCATGATCCTCCACAATTTGATTTTCGCCATTCACTCTTGATTCTCCACAACATGAATTTCATTATATGCCAGTTGATTCTCCCCAATTTGAATTTTGTAACTCACTCCTATCACACATTCCACAATTGGCTTTTAGCAAATTGTGATTTTCATCACTTGACTCATGATCCTCCACAGTTTGATTTTCATTATTTGCCTCTTGATTCTCCACAATGGGTGATCTTGATTCTCCACAATGGGTGATCTTGATTCTCCACAATGTGTGATCTTTATTCTCCATAACGGGTGATCTTGATTTACCACATCGCGTAATCTTGATTCTCCACAACGGGTGATCTTGATTCTCCACAACGGGTGATCTCGATTCTCCGCAATGAGTGTTCTTGATTCTCCACAATTTGATTTTTGTCACTCACTCCTGTTTGACATGCCACAACTGGCTTTTAGAAAATTGTGATTTCATCACTTGGCTCATGAATGATCCTCCACAATTTGATTTTCATTAATTGCCTCTTGATTCTTGACAAGTCTGATCTTGATTCTCCACAATGGGTGATCAGGCTCTGGCCTGAAGTGTTTCAACTCTCGCCTGGGCTTTCTGACGGAGGCGGGGCGGGAGGAAGCAATGCAGCTGATGGAGGCCAGCAGCACGCTCTTTGGCTTGAACGCACAGCTGTCCGTCTGTCTGCCGCTCCACCACCTCATCACCACACCCAGGTGGAAGCGACTCTTCGCAGCGGAGGATGATCTTTTCAAGTGAGGGCGCTTTTTTCTGTTGTTGTAGGTAGCTGTCTTTTGTTGTTGTTGTCTTGTGGCAAAGAGAGAAAAGAAGAGAGACAGAGAAAAAAGAAAAGAAAAAAAGAGAGAAAAAAACGAGAGAGAGAGAGAGAGAGAGAGAGAGAGAGAGAGAGAGAGAGAGAGAGAGAGAGAGAGAGAGAGAGAGAGAGGAAGAAACCAAGAAAACCTCTTTAAAAAAAGAAGAAGAAAAAAAGTAACAGCTCAGTCTTGCGTTGTTTTTGTCGAAAGACATCTGAAATATAGTTAATTTCTAGCTTCCTGAAAGGAAAGGATGAAGGGTGTCATCACCCCACCCTCTCCTTCTTCTTTGACTGTTTGCCTACTGTGACTTTTGAATGGTGGGGGCACGGTGGCAGGTGGGGGGTGGGGGGTGGTTCTACCACCTTTCCAAGTAGGTGCTCATTATCAAGGATTTTGTGTCAAAGACATTTACTAATATAGCAGATTGCTAGCTTTCTGAAAGAAAATATGTTTGCACTTGTTGTGTGTTGTAAAAGAGCCATTATCTTTAACCTTTTGTGCCTTTTGATAAAAAAATGTTGTGTCGCTTTTCACATTTTGCAGTAAGCTGTGCTGTCACCTTCTGTCTTGTACACTTATGGATACCCACTGTAACCTTTTTGAACATAATGGAAAAGAGAAATAAACTGTGTGGAAAGGAAAATATATTTACACATGTACATTTCCATAATGAATAATGGCAATCCAACTGTACAAAAATATGATGAAACCCAAAACCCAAAGAGTCCGTTGAAAATATGATGTTAGAACTAGGTTTAACTGACATTTGGAGAGAAGCTAATCCTGACTGCAAACGTTATACGTGGAGAAAAACGAAACCACTTAAGCAAAGTAGGCTTGATTATTTTCTACTCTCTGACTACTTAGTCTCCAGTTTTGAAGATACAGACATTCTTCCTGGATATCGGTCTGACCATTCAATGGTTACCCTTAAGCTTCACTTTGGAAAAGAAATGAAACGAAACACCTTTTGGAAATTTAATTGCTGACTACTGAAAGATAAAAAGTACATTGATGAAATAAATGATGAAATAAATAATGTTATAGAACAATATGCAGCACCCCACTATGATAAAGCCAGTATCCCGGGCATTGCCAAATCTAACCTTGACCTTACAGTTTCTGACAAGGTCTTTCTAGATTTTTTTGCTCATGAAAATAAGAGCACGAACAATTTCTTACGCGACAATGAAAAAGAAAAAAACACGAGAGAAAGAAAGTTTGTTAAGAGACATAAATTATTTGAAGAGAAAGAAAGTAAAACAGAGACGGATATTAAGCATATTGCAGAGAAAAATAAAGAACTAGTTTCACTAAGGAAGAAAACAATGGAGGGTGTACTACTGCGATCAAAAGCGAGGTGGGTGGCAGAAGGAGAAAAGATATCAAAATACTTTTGTAACCTGGAGAAAAGGCGCTATGTTAGTAAACTAATGATAAAACTAATTGACGAAAAAGGTGAGGAAATTAAAGAACAACTTGACATAAATAAAGAAGTTAATTTTTATAGTAATTTGTATAAAGCCAAGGACCTAGAAGAGTGTGAGATTGAACAATTGGTAACGGAAATTCCCAAACTATCTGAGGAGGAATCAAGATCATTAGAAGGGAAAATAACAATAGAGGAGGCAGGAACAACGTTGAAAAATATGAAACATGAAAAAAGCCCTGGTACGGATGGTTTTGGGGCAGAATTTTTCAATTGCTTTTGGAAGCAGCTTGGACCATTTGTTGTTAGTGCTTTAAATAAGGCATTTGAAGATGGCGAACTATCCACCACTCAAAAGGAAGGCATTATTACTTGTATTCCCAAGGGCGATAAACCTAGAGATAACATTAAAAACTGGAGACCAATCTCTCTCCTTAATGTTATATACAAAATTGGATCTTCCTGTATCGCTAACAGAATTAAAAGAGTACTACCTCATTAATTGATGATGATCAGACAAGTTCCATTTCCAACAGATACATGGGTGATAACGTTCGGTTGATTTATGACTTGATAAACTATTTGAATACAAAAAATAAGCCTGGATTGTTGCTATGCCTCAACTTTGAGAAAGCGTTTGACTCTCTTGATTGGCGGTTCATGTTTAGGGCTCTTCGAGCATTTGGTTTTGGAAAAACCTTTGTAGATGGATAGATACTTTTTTTTTTATAAAAGCATAAAATCAACGGTAATAGTGAATGGACAGACAACCCAATGGTTTACAGTAGAGCGTGGGTGCCGACAAGGCGACCCGATAGCAACATACATATTTATTTTGTGTGTTGAAATTTTAGCAATCATGATTCGAGAAGATAGTGATATCAAGGGAATCTGGATAAACAAAGTAGAACACAAAATATCTCAATTTGTAGATGACACACAACTAATGAACAATGGGGAGAAAGAAAAAAAAAATCATTTGAAAAATCAATGGATGCAATTAATAAATTTGGAAAAGTATCTGGCCTGTTTTTGAATGCGGATAGAACACAGGCCATATGGTTAGGTAGCAAAAAATATTCAAGAGTGAAATATATGCCGCATTTGAAAATGGTACGGATTCCAACTGTGTTTAAGATCCTTGGCATATGGTTTACCCAGGATTTAAAAGAGTGTGCAGCAATAAATTACAATAAAAATTTCGACGAAGTTAAAGAAACTGTTTAAAATGAGGTCACTTAGGACTATTACTCCGCTAGGAAGAGTTGCTATACTGTAGTCACTAATTCTGTCAAAACTGATCCATTTGTGGATTTTGCTGCCTGACCCCCCTGATAACTTTGTGAAAGATCTTCAAAAAATATGTTTTCAATTGGTTTGGAAGGGAAAACAGGACAGACTTGTCAGAAAGACGACAATAAAAGATGTAAAAAGTGGAGGTCTAAATATTCCAGATATTAAAACGTATATTCTAGCTCTAAAACTCACATGGATAAAAAAGTTAAAGATATCAAATCATAAATGGAGAAATGTTCCGATGGAGTTGTATCCATTTCTTCATCAACTGGAGTGCTACGGCCCCTGCTTTTTCAACCAAACTGTCAAAAATAATTCCTTCTGGGCAGACGTCTTCAAAGCTTATGGAATTTTCTGTAGTAAAGTGAAACCAAACTCGACATCTCAACTTCTTTCTGAACCTGTTTTCTATAACAAGAATATGATGATCGGAAATAAGATGATCAAATACACACAGTGGGTTGACAATGGAATGTACTGCATCGTTCATTTTATAAAAGAAAATGGGCGGTTTCGCACTCTTGCAGAATTTAATACAAAGTTTGGCATGACGGTTGACTTTTAATAGTTGCACCAGTTCAATAAAACAGTATATCAAAAAGTCTACAATACTTATTAGTAATAATAGGGCAGATGAGGTAAATATTCGCTGAGTACATCTATTCTGCACCAAAGGGTACAACGCTCTATTACAACATTCTCGTAAACGACAACTGTATGCCAAATTGTTGCTTGAAATAGAGTGAAAAACTGAAGTCAAATATTTCTTGGAATACAGTTTTCATAAAAGTACAAAAAAAATAAAAAGAAGATGTAAACTTAAATGGTTACAAATGCACATTATACATAGAATAATAGCTACTAGCATAGTATTAAACAAAATGGGAGTCACTGCTAACACTCAGTGTGGCTTCTGCAATGACGAAAAAGATAGCATTGAACATATGTTTTGGAAATGTGCTTGTATCAAACGTTTTTGGACTTCGCTGGAAACAATATTAAATGAAAAATATGAGACAGCGTTAAATGTAAAATTTACACAAAACCTTGTATTGTTTGGAACAGAAATAGACATCAAAACTGACACAGTCTTTGACTTAGTGATACTTCAAGATAAGCAATTTATATACAAATGCAAACTCGACAAGTGCTTGCCATCTCTCCTGCTTCCTTCAACAGCTGATGCTGAAATACAAAATAGATGAATACAACGCAAAGATCAGCGGCGAACTGCCCACCTTTATCTTGAACTGGCTCTGTTATAAGCCTATTTTGAAAACAGAAAACTGATAACCTCAGGGTATACGTAGTTATTTTAGATTTAGAATATATGCACATATGTGACAGGTAGTCAATCACTCTTTGTGCAAGGCAAATATCTGTCTATGAAGTACTTTGTCCAATTCTTTGTCTGTATGGATGTCTGTATGGATGTATCTTTTTGTCTATTACGTATGTATAACATGAGCATGTATATTTGTATACGTATGTTATTCACTGTTGGAACGGGTGTACTGATATGTTCTATTATTGTGTTATATTTGTTATATTGAATAAAAAAAAATTAAAAAAAATATGATGAAACATTCTTCAGACATGTTGCGAAGTGCTGTGACCTGTGCCAGAGCAAATAATCCACCACCCTATTTGACTGAGTAATGTTTGGTTTCCATGGTAACCCAGTTGTCTCGAGGGGGGCGGGGGGGGGGGGGGGGATCAGTTCAGTTCATTTCCTTTCCAGAGTGCTTTATTCATCTCACAAGCAGTAATTCCATCAAGACAGGCTCATGAATGGAAGAGGTCTTGGATTCTAATGTCTTGTTAGCTGCATGGAGTCTTCTCAGGAGAATAGAATAGAAAATGAAACCCAGAACCAACAGTAAGTTGTTTAAGACATGAGTATAAATACATGGGTAAAACAGTGACAACATTGCACACAGTGATAAAAGTTAGAAACATCTGAACTGTTTAGAGTTGGCGTTTGGCTTTTTACTACGTATCTCAGAAAATGGGAGAGAAGAAAAGGTTTGTGAAAAAGCTTTTTAAAGAAGATATAAAAGAAGGCCTTTCTTTTCTTTTCTTTTTTTTTGCCTAGTCAACCAGGACCGTTGTATCAGGGCAAAGATCTGACAGAAGTGACATAAGGTTCCAGGCGAGATCAAAAGAACAAGAGATCTTAGAGGAGGGAGGTGGAGCTGGACCCTCAAGTTAGCCCAGAAGAGATCATGAGCAGGGAGGTGGACCTGGGCTGCGAAAGTTGGACTTCTTTCGCTTCGAGTTGTTCGTCAACAGCAGTGCAACGGACATTATCTTTGTGACTCTGTCCAAACACAGCACTTGAAACAGCAATTGCGCAGTGCACAAGTCGCTGGGCAATGACGACGGAACACTGCCTTAACACTTCCATTGTTATGGCGGCGGTCCACGGTCTCTTTCGGGCGGTATCCAAGGTCGAGCCTTCACTCTTTCGTCCCGCCCCCCCCCCCCCCCCCCCCCACCCCGCGTCCCTAATAAGCCTCCTCGCTTCCGTGGACGTAAAGCAACATAGAAGAAGCAGAAGTGACAGAGGCACCATGACAGAAACAGGGAGTTGGTTCCAGATTCACGATTACTTTATTATTTCATCAGAAATATAAATATTTTTGTAATTATTTCTGTAACTAATGTATCTGGAGTCAGTTAAGAGAAAGAGCCCTGACCATGGACTTAGTTCAGAATGATGACATTCTGAACACTTCAGTGTCTGCAGAAGAGCGGAGCTGCTGTGAAGGAGTGTAAAGGTGAAGAAGTTAACTCCTTCATTGCCATAATGTCTCTTGAAACGACCTGTTAAAGTATGAAATTTGAAACCCCTAAGCCTTTTTGTGTTGTTTTTCACACTGGCATGTGAAAGGATTTTCATCGAAACGCTTTGCATTGAAGGTAGATATGATATAGGATTGGAATATATACTGTTTGCAGGTGCGTCCGTGCATCTTTCAGCCCGGACATTTTATAGGCTGGGGCAGAGACGAGGTTAAGGCCCCTCATGTGAGCAACGTCCTCATGCGGCTGTCATTTAATTGCAGGGGGCTGCATCGACATCTGGACGTGGCATTGGCCAGTCTGAAGGAGAAGACGGACAGCAAAGAGCTGAAAGACGACGACTTCCTCTTCCTGCGTTACCTTATGTCCAGGGAAGAGCTCACCATGAATGACATCGCCACCCTCACCCTGTCTCTCTTCTTTGATGGTTTGCCTTCTGTGAGTTTTGACTGGGTCAGGAGGGGGGGGGGGGGGGGGAACCTCTCTGTCAAGGATGTCACCGACTGTCTGTCTTTGACTCAAAGTTTAAAGGTTTGCCTACTGTGAGTTATGGATGGGGGTTGGGGGTGTGGAGAGAGAACATTGCTATCAAAGATGTCGCCACCTTCACCCTGTCTCTCTTCTTTGTAAGTTTTCCATTTGTTTTGTTGTTGTTTTTACTGTTTGCTGTTCACGTTGTGTCTCCTTGTTCCAGACAACACAGCAGTTACTGTTCACATTGTATCACCTTGTTCCAGACAACACAGCAGTTACTGTTACGTTGTATCTCCATGTTCCAGACAACACAGCAGTTACTGTTCACGTTGTATCTCCTTGTTCCAGACAACACAGCAGTTACTGTTCACGTTGTATCTCCTTGTTCCAGACAGCACAGCAGTTACTGTTCACATTGCATCACCTTTTTCCAGACAACACATCATTTACCATTCACACTCTATCTCCTTGTTTTAGACGATGCAGCAGATACTGTTCGTGCTGTATTTCCTTGTTCCAGACGACACAGCAGATGCTGTTCGTGCTGTATTTCTTTGTTCCAGACGACACAGCAGATGCTGTTCGTGCTGTATCTCCTTGTTCCAGACAACACAGCAGTTGCTGTTCGTGCTGTATCTCCTCCTTTCAGACGACACAGCGGTTGCTGTGCATGCTGTAAGATCTCTTTGTTCCAGACGACACAGCAGATATTGTTCGTGCTTTATTTCCTTGTTCCAGACGATGCAGCAGTTGCTGTTCGTGCTGTATCTCATTGTTCCAGACGACACATAAGCTGATGTTCGTGTTGTATTTCATTGTTCCAGACGATGCAGTGGTTTTGTTCCAGATAGTGCAGCAGTTGCTGTTCACGCTGTATCTCCTGGCCACTAACCCCGAGGTGCAGGACAAAGCCTATGAAGAGGTGCGGTCAATCGCACCAGAGTATCCAGCCCCACTCACTGCACACAACATCAACAGCATGACCTACCTCCGCGCCTGTATGAAGGAAAGCAGCAGGTGATACTGGTGTGCCCAGGGTACACTTTAACCCTCCCCTCCCCCTCCTTCCTCCTCCACATTTGCTTCCCCCCCTCCACCACTCCCCGTATCTCATTTATCATGGCATTACGTGCATGTCCTGAGCACTGGTGTCTGTACAACGGAATGCACCAGGTAATGCTGGTAAGTAAGTAAACATGGTGCTTAACGTCCACAAAAAACATAAGGCTTATTAGGGACGGGGAGAAGGGGGGAGGAGAGGGGGTATGGAGGTGGGGGAAAAGGGAGATTACATACCTATCACTACACTGTCACCACCAGGATGATTCCTGCATTAAGATGGGCAGCGATGAGAGCCATTTTAACGTTTCAGTAGGAAGTGATGGGCAGAGTCACAAGACAGTGTCCACAAACCACAACCTTTCTGAAGAAAAAGGAGAGCCGAAGCGGTATCGAACCGAGGCCCTGCTTGTGTACCCAGGGTACACTTTAATCCTCCCTTACCCCTCCTTCCCTCTCCACCTCCCATCCTTTGCCCTCCCCCCTCCACCACCCCATTTGATTTTTCATGGCATCACCTACATGTCATGAGTACTGGTGTCTGTATGAAGGAAAGCTCCAGGTAATTCTAATGTGCCCAGGTAACACTTTAATTCTAATGTGCCCAGGTAACACTTTAATTCTAATGTGCCCAGGTTACACTTTAATTCTAATGTGCCCAGGTAACACTTTAAATTTAATGTGCCCAGGTAACACTTTAATTCTAATGTGCCCAGGTAACACTTTAAATCTAATGTGCCCAGGTAACACTTTAATTCTGATGTGCCCAGGTTACACTTTAATTCTTAATTCTAATGGTGCCCATGTTATACTTTAATTCTAACGGTGCCCAGGTTTAAACTTTAATTCTAATGTGCCCAAGTTACACTTTAATTCCAATGTGCCCAGGTTAAACTTTAATTCTGATGTGCCTTGGTTACACTTTAATTCTAAATAAAATTTAACACTTTAATTCCAAATTTTAATGAATTATGTGCCATGATGTATATTCATTCTGTATCTGTTTTATGTGCTTCATTTCAGAATGCTTCCCATATCGAATGAGATCAGTCGCGTCACCAAGAAAGACATGGTGCTTGGGGGATACCACATCCCTGCTGAGGTCAGAGCTTGTGTGTGTGTGTGTGTGTGTGTGCGTGTGTGTGTGCGTGTGTGTGTGTGTGTGTGTGTGTGTGTGTGTGTGTGTGTGTGTGTGTGTGTGTGTGTGTGTGTGTGTGTGTGTACATCATATTTATCTTTCATCTCTTTGCTGTCATGTGTATGTAGTTGTCTGTGCAGCATGTTTGTCTTCCTTCTTAGTGTTGTCATGTACGTATATTTTGTCTGCGTCAGGATGAAATAACTGTGTACCTCTCCTATCTCGAAATGCGAGGAAGGATGCAGTATGTGCAACTAACCTCTGTCGCCTTGCTATCTGATGGCAGACTCCAGTTCATCTGGACAACCACGTGCTTTACCGCAACGCCAACTTCTTCCCTGACCCGGATACCTACATGCCAGAGAGATGGCTACGGGACGGGGACGGTCAGAAACCCCACCCCTTCATCGTGCTGCCCTTCGGACACGGTCCGCGCATGTGTGTAGGTCAGTAGCATCAGCCGCAGAGTGACAATTAACTTAAGCTTATTTATATTCGCTCAAGCCAAAGATCATGGGAGCAGTGCATTTCAAGGTTTGCATACATGCATGACTTTTGCACTTTCATTTGCTTTGGACCCCACATTTGGAATTCACTCCCACAAGACCTTAGGCACTGGTCAACACTATCATCTTTTGAAATCAAACTGAAAACTTTCTTTTTCTCACAATACTTCCGCCCTGTCTACTATCGAAACCCAGTTTTCACTATTGCCATGTGTGTGTGTGTGTGTGTGTGTGTGTGTGTGTGCGTGCGTGCGTGCGTGCGTGCGTGCGTGCGTGCGTGCGTGCGTGCGTGCGTGCGTGCGTTCGTTCGTGCGTGCGTGCGTGCGTGCGTGCGTGCGTGCGTGGGGTGAGTGCATGCATGTGTTTTGATGATGGTTTTGTTGGCCTACGAGTTAAAAACAACCAGTTATGGCTTATTCCTTGTTTTGTTTTTAAATATATAATTTTTTATATATATTTGTATTTAATGGGCTGCGTGCTTCAATGGAAAACGCATGGTACATAGCAGAAAACATTATTATCTTCAGACTACATGGCATGACCAGTTTATCAGGTTTGGAAAATAAAGGCTGGTAAAATAAAGTAGAAGTAAAATTTGTTTCACATGGCCAGTTGGCTTCAGCTAGAGTACTGTCATAGATTTTACAGTACCAGAAGTTTTGGTGTTGTTTAAAAAAAAAAAAAAAAAATCTTCTGGCGGTGGTGGTGGGGTTGTAAAGGGTCTAGAATAACTATGTTTATTGGTGTATACTGCAACATTTTTGTTGTCGGCTATTTCAAAATCTTGTTTAGATGCACTGATCAGCATGGCATGGTTGTCAAATACTATTATGAAAATGTAGGAAGATAATTTAAAAAAGAGAGTTTAGATTGATTTACTTGTACATGTACTCCCATGTTACTGCACAGCACTGTTATGCAATATAGCACAGCTTTACAAATGACGTTACAGCAGCTGGAC
>OY757547.1:5736126-5747759 GCA_963584105.1 Alviniconcha strummeri | reverse complement strand
TGTCAGGCTTGTCTCTCCCCTCTCCCCCCCCCCCCCCTTCCTGTGGTTCCACCCATGTCAGGCTTGTCTCTCCCCCCCCCCCTTCCTGTGGTTCACCCATGTCAGGCTTGTCTCCCCCCCCCTTCCTGTGGTCACCCATGTCAGGCTTGTCTCTCCCCCCCCCTTCCTGTGTTCACCCATGTCAGGCTTGTCTCTCACCCCCCTCCTGTGGTTCACCCATGTCAGGCTTGTCTCTCCTCCTCCACCCCCCACCCCCGTGGTTCACTCATGTCAGGTTTGCCTCTCCCCCCCCACCCCCGCCACCCTTGGTTCACTCATGCCAGGCTTGTCTCCCCCCCCCCCCCCCCATTCCTGTGGTTCACTCATGTCAGGCTTGTGTCCACAGGTCGACAGCTTTGCGGAGCAGGACATGGTCGTGCTCCTGACCCGCATCCTGCAGAACTTCCGCCTGGAGTGGCATCACCCGCCCATGGGGCTCAAGTACATGACTTTGAATGTCCCAGACTGCCCTGCGCAGTACACCTTCCTTGACGCGGTGATGGGCACTTTGGCCTTGAATTAGCCTCGCTGTCCCGCTCGTTACACCTCCAACAACTGATGATCAGACTCTGACGTAGGTCACTGAAATCCCAGGGGGACAGCTACAATGCAGCTTCAAAGGATTGCATGCTGTTACGGACCAAACCAAAGACTTGAACTCCTTCCCTGCCATGGATATATAGCACTGCTCTGTGCCAGGGCAAAAGTTTGCTTTCTTTGGTAGGCTCACTAATTTATTCCCTGCTCACTCTTTATTGAGATCTCTCTTAGATTTTTGGCAGTTTTTTTCTTTTTTTCTTTTCCCCTTATTGCCCTTGGCTATAATTGATTGTGTTGGTAATGGTTATGGTAACCTTATTGTAATAAATGTTTAATTTTAATTAACATGTTAACACGACCTTTCACGACAAGAGGAGGTGTAAACTAGTGCTGGGAATGGTATCTGGAACTTTGGCAGTATCAGAATCGTGCTGAGAGTCACTTTCGGTTTCACTGTTGCCTGGTTTTGAGTTCGTGTCGTAATCATTATCACCCACAACATCCGACAAAAGAGGGTGGTAGTTGGTTGTTGTCCATCTCACCTTCGTCTGAATCACTGTCATGTGGTCCCCCAAAGTCTTTATCACCACTATCACACTCATTCAAGACTTCTAAGACCTCCAGTGCACCGTACCGTTTGAACACAGGTCTGTGTGATGAAGATCGGCGCTGGTCAGCCATCTTGACAGTAACAGATACGCCTCCGTGGAGTCAATCTAAACCTCAGATCTGTCCGTCTTTCACAAGATATAAAAAAGATTCTACAAACCCTGAAGTGTATAAACAAGTCTTTTTGGAAATAACATCCAGACATCCAAAATATGTCCAGGTATATACTGATGGCTCAAAGGTAGATGAGAAGGTTGCTGCTGCAGCGGTGTCGTCTATTGCTCCAAATAGCCCCTTCATTTCTCTTGTCGACTGGGAGACCATTGTTCCATTTACACAGCGGAACTGCAGGCAATTCAATTTGCTCTTAAACAAGCATATCAGTCAAAAGAAAGGAAATTCACGATTTTATCAGACTCGCTCTCCGCTCTGCAAGCGCTTAGAAACGTAAAAAACTGACCATCCTCTGCTAATACAAATACAAGAACTTTTACACAAAATTAATGCAGACAAAAAGGAAACTGCTGTGTGGGTCCCTGGACATTCGCGGAAACGAGGCAACGAGTTGCAAAAGAGGCTCTTGACACTGAACCGACGGCTGGTCTCGTACCTTTTTCTGACCTTAAACCTTTGACTGTCAAACATGTCTATGAGGTTTGGCAGAAGGTGTGAGATAAAGCTGGTTTGGTATCAAATAAGTTACATGAAATTTTACCGAAACCTTCAGACATACTTTCTTTTTGTAATACAAGGAAAGAAAACACTGTTTTAAATAGATTACAGATCACTCTTATTTGACACATTTCTTTATCTTGAGAAAAGAAGAGGCTCCTGTTTGTGTTGCGTGTAATACTGTACTTACAGTTATACATACATTGATTGAATGTGCTGGATTGTTGGAAGTCAGGAAAAAATATTTCGCACAGAAATCTTTGTATTCACTCTTTCGGTATTCACTCTTTCCAGCGCACAAGTTTTAACACTTTAGATAATTGGGGCCATAAAACTCCCACCCAATCAAAAAGGAAAGAAAAGCTTAAAGGGTCCCGGACCTGGACACACACAATGCACGCGGTTACACTAGTATGAATAATAATTTCTTTGTGGAATTGTGCCACATCCTCCGCACTCAGTCAGCCAGGGTTGAAAAATGCCAGCAAAACCCCACCAGATGCTTAGAAAAGCTGTCAGATTGATGTAGGTAAACATGGTGCTTAACGTCCACAAAAACCATGAGGCTTATTAGGGACGGGGGGAGGGGGGGGGGGGACGTATAGAGGTAGGAGAAGACGGAGATTATAATTATGCGTGTCACTACACTGTCACCATCAGAATGACTCCTGCATTAAGTTGGGCAGAGGTGAGAGCCACTGATCTTAATGTTTCATTAATCGTGAGGGACAAAGTCACAATTAAGACAGCGTCCACAAACCACAACCTTTTGAAGAGAGAGGAGAGCCGAAGCGGAATCGAGCCGAGGCCCTTCTGCTTACCAGCCTACCGCTACCGGACTGACGCCAAACTGACAGAGGAAATGATGTCCCAGCGCGGAGGTGGTTATTGGAGCAACCGGAAACCACTGTAGGAAACATGTATGTCGCAGGATGTTTTGGGAGCTGCGCTGATTGCCGGAGATACCTGATCGTACACCTGCTGCCTGTGCAGCTGTTATACGTCCATTTCGTCACTTTTTGCGAGGATGATACTTCCGGTGTTGCTTAATGTCCTCGGATGTCGGTTGGCATATATACTTAGGGACAAGCTGAGACCAATGCGTGAGCATGGTTCAATATTGCTTTACGTCCACGGAAACCATAAGGCTCGTTAGGACGGACAGCCCGGCCAGGACGGCCACCTCGACTTTCGCACAGCTCCTGAACTATGAGCGAGGATGATGATTGCTTTTTTAAATTTTTATATATAGCGTTATTCTCCGCTCTCGAGCAGACTGAGTCAGTGCGCTTGCATGTAATTCAACAGATCATTTTGCTTTACGTCCACAGAAGTGAGTGACTAGCTTTTCAAGTTATGGCGCGTTTTTTGAATATCCACCGAAGTGGTGTACTTACAGCGCTGGCATGGCTGGTGCCACATGAAACTGCTGCCGTCTCGATGCAAGTTCTGTCCGTGTACATATACAACCATGCACCATGTCACTTCATGCAAAGCCACATACGTAAGGTTTATGGGTGTCATTAGCTGTAACCTCCCAACCAGCTGCACTTTTGGCAGAATGATCAGGATCTTTTACATGCTACTGCGGTAACACCGTGGCGGCGGGGGGTGGAACGGATACCAAAATAAGAGTCAGCACAGAAAGTTGACCCTGGAGAAGAAAATTCTACAGCCGCCGTCAATCACGAGCTTCCCGGCGGCACTCTAACCACTGAGCTATCCCGCTCCCCAGAAGACAATAAGACACAGCTGTGCAACATATCAGTTGAGTGATAAAAGCCACGCTGGCGATGCATGATTTTTTCAGCTTCAGGTAATGTAGCCTGCTGAATAGTAGCCGAAATTGAACCTTTTAGCCGAATTTCAGAGCCCAGGAGCTGTGTGAAAGTCGAGGTTGCCGTCCTGGGCTCCCGTCCCTAAAAAGCCTACGGTATCTGTGGACGTAAAGCGCAACACCCAACTGGCCGAAATTTACTGCCTTGACTAACTGAACAGCCACGAACGTTACTGATGACGAGACTATACCACACTGACACAGTCACACTCAAACACAGCGGAATTGCTCACTGATGTAAGCTATTTCCGTAGACAATGCCACAACTAACACTACATCACACATTCAGTCTCACACACACACACACACACAGTCACACCCACACATACACACACACACCCATGAGTTAAAACATTTAACTTTGCACTTCACAACAGAAAAACGAACAATGCAGCTGTGACAATCGAAGTTGACCACAATCGGTGCAACTGATATGAATGGATTAACTGTGCTCAGCAGAATTTGCTATCACCCAGAGTTTTCGAAAAAATCCTATGATGCCTATAAAAATGCTTTTTGATAGCCGAAGAGCGCCATGCAGTTACCTCCCTTGGACGCATGTTACAATGCCATGCACATATATTTACTCGGTAATTTCTCATTTAATGACAAATTATTGGGTAGATCTATGTGCGTGATCTTATTTGTGCATAATAACCAAGGTTGAAACTTGTCTGGCCGAGAATACTGAGAAATGCAAGTCTGAGTTTCAAGTGCATGGGTTGAATTTGATGAGTTGTACTCATTTGTTGAAAATGCTTGACTGTGAGTGCATGTGTTGACACATGTAACTGGTAGGGTTGACTGTTTCAGATGTGTTTGTGCCCTCCAGACTCTAAGATAAAGTACTCTGTGTTTTGTGTGTATTTATGTTTGTGTATTATTATACTGTGTGTTATTTTACTTGTATCTTTTATGCAGTTGTAACTTGAGGCAAATTTCTATGTTATTCATAGACAATAAAGATTCTATATTTTGTATTCTGTACTGCCATGACCTTGAATGATGTTAAGATTCACAATGAAACCATTAACTGGTATAGCAGTAAAGTTTGCACTGTTCATAATGAAACCATTAACTGGTTTGGCAGTAAGGTTTGCAGTGTCATTATGCAAAGTTTTGAAATTTACTGTAACTTTGGTAGTAGTAGTAGTAGCAGTAGTAACTGGATTTTAATGTCCTGTCAACCACACAGGGTCACCTCAGGACAGTCAAACTCATAAGCAAATACACATTTCTAAACTCTTCTCACATATATATCAACCCTCTTTTAAGTCAATCTACAAAACCAATCACTTTGCAAACATAAAACATACATAAACATCAGACACAAATTTTCAAAGAGTTAGTCCCTTCAATATTACCCCTGTTAAAAGAGCATATAAGGCTAGGACATGCTGGTATTGTCAACCATTCTGTCTAATTTATCGATACCAGGTTAAAGAAAAATATGAAAAAGGAATGGACAGACACGTACAATATAAAACTAATAAATGTTATATAAATGCATAATGGCAAATTACACCAGTGCCATAGGGCGGCAAGCTGCACATACCACCTACCAACTATCATCTCCTAGCTGCTCAACAAGAGCCATACAAAAAAGCCTAACCCTTAATGAAAAATATTTGAGTTTTCTGGAAAAAAAAGTCAGGAGAATGGACCATTAGCAGAAAAATGACAAGACAGAAAGAGCAAAAGGACTAGGCAGAAAAAAACAAGAGAGGAGATAGGAAAGGGGAATCAAATGACAGCCCTGAGATTCAAGACAGGAGGAAGACATCAGACATCCCCAGCCTCCCTTCGGGGCTGTAACTTTGGTGTCCAAGAAATTTAAACACTGGTTTCTGCTGCTGCTAATGGGCAATCCATCAGCATGACATCAATAGTTATATAATTATCTGGAAGGATGGGGGAAAAAGAGAAGAAAAAAAACTCTAAAAAACAAAAAATCTGAAACAAAATGACTGCTAGCATTCTAAAATTCTAGAACAAAATCCAAAAACAAATAAAAGGTTAAAAAGAAACCCTATTATGACAAAACACAACATGTGAATTTCTGGGGTAATCCCCCTTTTTTGAGCTACAAAACAACACTGAAGTTGTCAAACAGTGAATTGAAAAATGATATGTGGGATAGTTAACTGCTTTTGGGTGACCTGTTTCGTAATGTTGGTTTGTGTTTTCTATATATCTAGACTGATTTTCATGTGAGGCAAAAACAATAACAACGTGTTCTTTTTTTAAATCTATCTTAATGTGATCCTTTTATTTTTAACATTTTCAATGGCACAAAAAGTGTGCTTTTTATTTTATTAAGAACATAATCTATTTGCAGAAAAGCATACACTGACCAACAAACTGGCAGTCACATAAAAATGACAGTAAATCAATGCATCTTAAAGATTTTCTAATTAAAAAGCAGCCATAAATCTCAGAAAACCCTTGATAGTAGCCAAATTAAAATGTGCCCACATACCTTGGAGTAAAACCAATAAAAGGCACCCGCACATCTGAGAAATCTCTCATTAAATTTACACCCAAACACCTTGGAGAACTACCATAAAAAATTCACAAATCCAAGAGAGTGGCCATTAAAACTGCATCCAGCATCTTGGAGAATCCACATGCAGACACGCATTTATGAGTTTTTAAAATATTTTTTATTATCAATAGGTGTATCAGTTTTCAGCAACATCACACACACACACACACACACACACACACACACACACACACACACACCATTAGCAACAATAGTGACACTTACCCATGTACAAGATCATAGCCAACACTTACGGTATACTACCCAAGCGTAAGATCAAGATCAAAACATTGTGTATACCCGAGGACTGTTGGAAAATCAGCTTTCTTTCTCCAGGGAAAGCAAATGCCCACAGTGCTGTGCCATCTCTTTAGTAAACTCTGTGTGTGTGTGTGTGTGTGTGTGTGTGTGTGTGTGTGTGTGTGTATGTGTGTGTGTGTGTGTGTGTGTGTGTGTGTGTGTGTGTGTGTGTGTGTGTGTGTGTGTGTGTGTGTGTGTGCGTGCGCGTATGTGCAACCGCGGGCGCATGTGTGTGTGTGTGTGCACGTGTGTGTGTGTGTGTGAGCGTGTGTGCATTGTGTGTGTGTGCCTGTGTGCATGCATGTGTGTGTGTGTGTGTGTGTGTGTGTGTGTGTGTGTGTATGTATGTGCATCTGTGTTTGTGTGTGTGCGTGTGTGTTTGTGTGCATGTGTGTGTTCGTGTGTGTGTATACATGTGTGTGTTTGTGCATGCATGCATGCATGTGTATGTGTGTGTGGAAATCTGTGCATATATTTATGTGGCACAAGGTGTATAAATATCACAGTCTGCAAAGAATACACTTTCAGATCAAGCTTCCAGGCAAAACGTTGGTTGCTTGTTTTGTTCTCAAGTATGCAACTGTGTGAAGCCTTTTTGAGCAAATGTGTGACAACCACCAACCACAGCAATAATATCAACAGCATTAACAGTGACTGTAATTACAGTGTCAAATGTGTGACAACCACCAACCACAGCAATAATATCAACAGCATTAACAGTGACTGTAATTACAGTGTCAAAAAAGCACAACAGTGTCATTAACAACAACAAGAATAGTGGTTCCACTGACAATGTACCACATCCAGTTATGGCAAGTTTAAAATTGCCAAACAGAATTCAGCGATGAAACAAAATCACAGCTCCAATGAAAATTAACCCCCGTAAAATAATAAAGATTTAATAAAGAGAAGCTAATAGTAATATAAAACCCACTTTAAAATACCACCAACAATGTCTCAAACTTCACTGGTTTTGTGACAGTCTTCAAATCTTATGTCACTGTCACTGGCCAGTTTCTTCAACATTTGTCATATCAAACTTGGGTTATGTTGTGTTGGTCAAGGTCATGCCAAAACTACATTTGATGTGTGACCAAAACAGGCCAAATTCAGTCGCCTGGCAAAGAAACTGCATCTCACCAAAACTGACTACAAATTCTGTTACACTGAATCCTCGTCACTCTGATTCTCAATGTGACTCCATAAATGTTGTATGGTTATTTAGCCCAAATTTCATCAACTTCTGATGAGACAGATGTCATATGATTTCACATGGTAAAGTTATGTTTGTCATACAAATGAATTTGGTACAACAAAATTAATGTAGAATCAATGTAACCAACAAATAATTTGGTGTTTATTCTACACATATGAACGAGATCACCCAGCTGGAATGATTCATTCACACTAGTAGAGAGAGATGTGAACTGAGGTGTCAGACATAGGAAAGAGCAGTCAAAATGGAAGCACTTTCAGACAAAATTAACCATAATACTATTCAGGCATTTCATTTGAAGTATTCAGGTTTTGGCTTTCACAATTAATTGTCAGTAAAGAAGCTTCAAAGCAACTGTGAGGGGAACTACTTTCGCCAAGTGCAGATGTGTTAGTGCATGCGGTAGTTTCACTTATTATGTAGGATGTATAATATTACAGTTTCTACTAGTGTAATACCAACCTCTACACTCATTTGCTTTTCTTGTTTTTGTTTTCTATTTTCACTCAAGATTAATTTCTGGAGTGAAAAAAACCTTGCCCAAAACTGGTATCCCACATAAAAAATGTAGTACTGTTCATCCATTACCTGCCTCAGAGCACATTTGGTGTGAGAAAAATGCACTCTGAAGCAGCAAATCTCAAACCATGGCAGGAACTGCCAGCAACACTCTGTGCAATCACACCATGGAGGTGTGCTGGCTTGAATCCAACAAGATATCTGTGCAAACAGCACCATCAATCACCCTTGGCCTTGTTGCGACTCTGAACCATGTGCCTCTGACAGCTCTGGACAGCCACCTTGAGTTCTTCCCGTGTCAGCAGCTGCTTGTGTTCAAGACCCAGGAGAAGCTGGTCCCGAGCATTCCCCGTGAATTGGTTGGCCAGGAAGGCGGGCAGCCCTCGGACACCATCATGCATAGTGTACAGCGGCACTCGTATAACGCCCTGTACCTAGAAATAAAACGGAAGCAGTGGCATCTTTGAGAGCTTAAGATGCTGGACTCATGATCACGAGGTTACAGGACTGAATCCTGGTTCGTCGTGCACGTGAAGATCAAAACACACGAGCCAAAAAGCATGTTAATAATAATACAGGTTCAGTCTCAGCCCCTACCTCTATCCCGTACTCTTCTGCAGAGAGATGCTTCTTTTCCAGGGCACGGAACTCTTCTTCCGATACTTCCTTGGTGTAGAAATGTAGCATCAGCTTCTTCTTGTCATGGAGTGTGGACATCAGGTGGTCAGCCTCTGTGAAGGCATGCTTGTCCACCTGCATCCCAAAGAATAGGTATATAAAAAGATTATTCAAATTTGTTACCTTTTTTCTTTCTTTTGGTGACATGAAAGATAGCTGCTCTTTTACCCTGATATGACTTGTAAAGCTGTACACTTGACAGGGTGATAAAACTCACACTCCATCCATTTATTTATTCAGTTTCTGAACCCCTCAGGGACCTCAAGATTAAACTGATTCAACAATTTGCAAACTGTACAAATATATATTAACAATTGTGTGCAAACACACTGTAATTGAATGAGAGCCTGGTTCCAAAGAATGACAACAAAAAGAACAAGTGCTTAGTTCAGATTCAAAACTGAAAAACACAACATTTGTTTCTTCAATATTCACCATTGTTCAAGAAGAATGAAAGAGAAGATGAAAACCACAAATACAGCAGGTGAATGGTGAACATGAAACTATGCTTATATAATATAAAATACATACTCGGTCTTGGTTTCATTACAGAGACTGTGTATGTATTTTTACTTTCATCAGTGTTCATAACCACACCTTAAAGTTTAGGGGGTCAGGTTTGGTGTCTAACTGCAAGTTTGGTTCCTGAAATCCCAGAGGATCACAGTGCAATTCAAAGGGTAACAGCATTTAATTACAAATTATACTAAATTATGCCACAGTATAATTGGCACATACATATACTCACTCACTGACACTGACTGGAGGGGGGGGGGGGGGGGGGGTAGCAAGAGAATAAGTAACTTGGTTTTTTTATGCCCAGTCAAGGGGGGGTGGGGGATGAGGAGAGAGAGAGAGAGAGAGAGAGAGAGAGAGAGAGAGAGAGAGAGATTGAACTCAAACTCAAAAACTTTATTTTACAAGGATTGTAGTTTAGAGAGACAGAGAGCATGTGTGTGTGTGGGGGGGGGGGGGGGGGGAGTGACAGAGAGAGACAGAGAGAGACAGACAGAATCCGCAGTCCTGAAGCTACTGAAGCCACCTCCAGTCCAATTTCCTCCTCCATCTCACGGTTGAGTCCAAAGACTGGGTCCTCTCCCTTTTCCACAAGTCCGCCAGGGAAGCCTAATGTACCATCAAAACGCATCTGCATCTGCAACAGTGTCACTACTGTCATTGAATCCCAAAATTATTTTCATTTGTATCACATACTTTCCCTCCATCAGGGATCAGTTACATACTTATTAGCATTTAGACTGCCATTATACCAGTGACAGAATAATTTATCATCTCACAACAGCTTCAAACAAAAAATGGCATGTATAGTAACCCATTTTCTCTTCTTTTTCTAAATACACCATCCAGCTTGTTTACAGTGTGTGTGTGTGTGTGTGTGTGTGTGTGTGTGTGTGTGTGTGTGTGTGTGTGTGTGTGTGTGTGTGCATGTGTGTGTGTGTGTGTATGTGCATGCATGCATACATGTATGTGTGTGTCTGTCTGTCTGTGTCTGTATATATATATGTGTGTGTGTGTGTGTGTGTGTGTGTGTGTGTGTGTGTGTGTGTGTGTGTGTGTGTGTGTGTGTGTGTGTGTGTGTGCATACTTGCGTGTGTGTGTGTTTCTGTGTGGTAGCTTACATTGCACAAATGAGATCATTACATTGTGGAATTTAAATTGTATTTTATTTATAACTTTTATACATGGCTTATTGTAATGTTTTGTCTATTTGCTAATGCACTGTATGAATAGAATGTACCCAAGACATTCCTGTGTATAGTTTAATGTCAGTGGCAAATAATTTTTTTATCCTTGTGTCCTTGTGTGTATATTATATATATTCCTCTACCCTAAGATGTCTCAGAAGAAGCAGAAGACTTATGAACTAGGCATAGAATTAGTCCTCAACTAGTTAATCAGTAATTGGATTTTAACAAGGACTGTCAATCACACAGAATCACCTCAGGATGAGCATACTGTCATTTATAGAAATTTATACATGTACATGTATTAAACTATTAGTATTATGCATCAAAACTTCACACACACACACTCAGAGAGAGAGAGAGAGAGAGAGAAGAGAGAGAGAGAGAGAGAGAGAGAGAGAGAGAGAGAGAGAGAGAGAGAGAGAGAGAGAGAGAGAGAGAGAGAGAGCCCTTCCACATGTCAAATTCACAGAATCAATCCCTACCTACCTACCTACCTACACACACACACACACACACACACACACACACACACACACACACACACACACACACTCACAAAATCACAAACTGGCAAACATCAAAAACACATTTTAGGCTGGCAGGCCTTCTCTTATCAAGATGTGGACAAGGGATCTTTAATGTGTGCAATGATATTAGTGCATGTTGTGTACACAGGAGGCACTTCATGTGTCTGCAGAAGTAGTGACTCTAAAACCAAAACACAGTCCTTCACCCTGTCTTAACCAGGAGCTGAGCCCTTGGTAACCAGTGACTGTGCTAGAAAACATTTTCCAAATTGCGGTGACATCTATAAGGTGGCAAAAGAGGTTCATAGAAACTGGTCAATCATTGTAACCCTTCAGATACATGGCTGTCAAGTGTCATTACTACTACTACTAGAGCTCTGCTAGCAAACTCCCTGTTCTCTTCCCTGTCTAGAATACACACACCCGCGCGCGCACACACACACAC
>OY757547.1:5700568-5728426 GCA_963584105.1 Alviniconcha strummeri | reverse complement strand
CAGGCAACTGATAGTCTGGTAGTAAATTTGCCATACAAAATGATGCATGCTGCATGCTGACACTGTGATTCTCCCTTGAATGAAGACACACATATAATGGCACAGACATGGGTCATAACTACTGTAGTTGTTAGCTTGGCTTATTATGGGCTTTCATGAGAATCAGTTCCTGTAATTCTACATTGACACCGTAAAACAGCAGTAAGGTCATGGAGATAGATCACCACACATATAAGGTAGTAAAGTCCACAGTTGTCATTGTTAGGCATGAGGCAGTCAGTTGCTGAGGCATCATTGCTGGACATTGAAAGCATTTATTGGATGCATAACGTTGCTGAACATTTAGGCACTGAGGCAGTAAATGAGACTGGTGGACTCTGAGGCAGTAAATGACTGAGACATGACATTGTTTGGCATTGAGGCAATAAATGACTGAGGTGTGACATTGTTTGGTACTGAGGCAGTAAATGACACTGGCGGGCATCAAGGCAGTGAACAGCAGTGAATGACTGGGGCATGACATTAGTGGGCATTGAGGCAGGAAATGACTGAAGCATGACACTGTTTGGCACTGAGGTAGTAAATGACTGAGCATGAGGCATTGGCACTGAAGTAGCAAATGGCTGAATAATGACATTGTTTGGCACTGAGGTAGTAAATGACTGAGGCATGGCATTGTTTGGCATTGAGGCAGTAAATGACTGAGGCATGACATTGTTGGGCATTAATGACTGAGGCATGGCATTGTTTGGCACTGAGGTAGTAAATGACTGAGGCATGGCATTGTTTGGCATTGAGGCAGTAAATGACTGAGGCATGACATTGTTGGGCATTAATGACTGAGGCATGGCATTGTTTGGCACTGAGGTAGTAAACGACTGAGGCATGACATTGTTTGGCATTAATGACTGAGGGATGGCATTGTTTGGCATTAATGTCTGAGGCAGGGCATTGTTTGGCACTGAGGTAGTAAATGACTGAGGCATGGCATTGTTTGGCACTGAGGTAGTAAATGACTGAGGCATGGCATTATTTGGCATTGAGGCAGTAAATGACTCACACACACGCACGCATGCACACACGCACGCGCCACTGTGCATAGGACATAGCTGTTATTAATCAATATATTGCAGGCAATGTGATGACTGGGTTAATTCAGCCCCTGCTGTGGAATTAATAGGCAAATTGTGTGATGAAATGGCAAGTGGGGAGCAGTATCCTCCAACTGGGGAATAATTTGCATGATTGGTCACAGCTGCAGAGACTGAATACAATGAGGCAGAATTTAAGAGATTCATAACATTTTTGCTGCTTGTTGCCAATCAGTAAGTTGTATAGAATCATATGTGTGCCTTGCAGCTTGTACCAAATGACTGAACACTTGATGATGAAGTGATGCCTAATGTCCTCAGATGTCATTTGACATATTAGGGACAAGTTGTGACCAATGCCGAAGCATGGTTCAATAATTCTTTACATCCATGTAAACCAGAAGGCTCATTTGGATGGACAGCTCAGAACGGCTACCTCAACTCTCACACAGCTCCTGAACTATGACTGAACACTTTCCATGAATTGCACTTTTTATAGCTCCTAGCGGACTGGCAGTAAAGTTGTTGCTGCAAACACAGACTTTGCATCTGAGAAAATCTGCTTTGCAGTGACAACACTTCTTGGGGGGGGGGGGGGGGCAGCAGGAGGGTAAAAAGAAAATCAAAATCTGGGACATTGTTGACTGTTGGCATTTTTATTTATTTTTAATTAAAAAAGAAGAAGAAATGTTTGAAACATGCAAAAGGTGAAAAGGAACACTCTTTTTAATAGGATGGTACAAAATAACATGGATATTTGTGGCAATTTGCTTCTTTCAAACAACAAACAGACAAACACTGAAACAGTATGTGGTACAATGACAGTGAAGGAAATGGTAAGTAAGTAAATTGGTGTTTTACACCCAGTCAACTAGTGCGGTTATATCAGGGCGAGAAGGAAATGGAAAAGTTGAAAAACAACAGCAACAACAGCAAACATTTGGCCTTTACTGAGGGAAGTCATGGCGGGTTGGCCATCAGCAGTGACCTGTAGGTGGGGAGTATAGTGACCGGTTCTGTTTGCAGGTGGCAGAAGCTCCCTGGTGGTTGCCTGTGGAAGGTGCCTACTGGAAACAGCCTGAAGGCAAAGACTCCAATCTTAAGGGCAGGTGAGTGAGACCGGTAGATATAATGTGAGAGAGAGAGAGAGAGAGAGAGAGAGAGAGAGCACAATTGTTTGCATGCCACAAAAAAGAAGAAGAAGAAAAAAAGCACAACCAATATGGATATTTTTGATCTTTGGATGAAATGAGAATTTGTACTTGTGATAAGTGGACATCATCAAGGATAAAATTAAATGGAAAGAAAGTAGGACAAAAATAAAGGGGTGGGGGGTGGGGAGTGGATGACCTGATCACGTGTTCATCTCATGTAATGATGCAGTTGTCCTGTGTGTCATGTTTGAGAATGGACAGTTTTTTGCCTTTTACAGCCCATGGAACAGTGCTGTTATTATGTGTGTAATTATTTCAAAATGGATTATCTTTGCCATTCATATCTCCTCGAAGAACACTGTTCTTTTGTGTACACGTTAGTTTAGAATGCAAAATGGATGGCCTTGTTATTTACTGTGCAACAGTGCGGTTGCTTTGTATTTAAGATGTGTGTTTCAGAATGGACTACCCTGTCCTTTTTCATGGAATGATGCTGTTGCTTTTTGTCTGTGTGTTCAGAATGGATCACTTTGTCATTTACCTCTTATGGAACAATGCAGTTGCTTTGTCGGTGCCCATGTTTCAGGATGATCAGCAAATCCTGCCCTTCACATTACATGTTGTTGCTTTTTGTGTGTGTATTTCAGGATGGACAACATTGCCATTCATATCTCACAATGCAGTTGCTGTGTATAGTTGAAAATGTACCACCCTGTCTTTCACATGTTGTAGAATGCTGCTGCTGCTGCTGCTCTGTGTGTGTGTGTGTGTGTGTGTGTGTGTGTGTGTGTGTGCCCCCGAAGGGAGGCCGGGGATGTCTGATGTCTCCCCCCTGTCTGGAATCTGAGGGCTGTCATTTGATTCCCCTTTCCTATCTCATCTCTTGTTTTTTTCTGCCTAGTCCTTTTGCTCTTTCTGTCTTGTCATTTTTCTGCTAATGGTCCATTGTCCTGACTTTTTTCCAGAAAACTCAAAAAACTTTCGTTAAGGGTTAGGCTTTTTTGTATGGCTCTTGTTGAGCAGCTAGGGGATGATAGTTGGTAGGTGGTATGTGCAGCTTGCTGCCATATGGAACTGGTATTTGCCATTATGCATTTATATAACATTTGTTTATTTTATATTCTGTCTGTCCATTCCTTTTTTATATTTGTTAAAACCTGGTATCGATAAATTAGACGGAATGATTGATGATACCAGCATGTCCTAGCCTTATGTGCTGTTTTAACAGGGGTATTATTATTGATTGCTTTTTTATATAGCGCTATTCTCTGCTCTTGAGCAGACTCACTGCGCTCGCATGTGATTCTACATGAGTGATCAGCTTTTTATAGCGCGTTTTTTATTTTTTTTATATCCACCGAAGTGGTGCACTTACAGCGCTGGCATGGCTGGTGCCACAAGAAACTGCTGCCATCACAGCGCATTCTGTATACACCATACAACCATGCACCATGTCACTTCATGCAAAGCCACATACATAAGGTGCGCTTTTTGGCAGAATGACCGGGGTCACGTGCTACTGCGGTAACATGGGGGTGGAATGGATACTGAAATAAGTGTCAGCACAGAAAGTTGACCCTGGAAAAGAAAATTCTACCGCTCCAGCAGGGATTTGAACCCGCGACCTTTCGATCACAAGTCCAGTGCTCTAACCACTGAGCTATCCCTGTCCCCCAGTTGTAGAGTAATATTGATGGGACTAACTCTTTGAAAATTTGTGTCTGATATTTGTGTATGTTTGCTTTTATGATTGGTTTTGTAGACTGACTTGACAAATAGGTTGATATATATGTGAGAAGACTTGACAGAGGGTTGATATATATGTGAGAAGACTCAAGAGTTTAGAAATGTTTATTTGCTTATGACCTGAGTTTGACTGTCCTGAGGTGACCCTGTGTGGTTGACAGGACATTAAAATCCATTTACTACCACTGTGTGTGTATGTGTGTGTTTCAGAATGGACCACCCTGTCTGTCACATGTTGTAGAAATATATTGTTGCTTTGTGTGTGTGTTTCAGAATGGACCACCCTGTCCTTCACATGTTGTAGAATGATACTGGTGCTTTGTGTGTGTGCTTCAGAATAGACCACCATGTCTGTCACATGTTGTAGAATGATGATGTTGCATTGTATATGTGTTTCAGAATGGACCACCCTGTCTGTCACATGTTGTAGAATGATGATGTTGCTTTGTGTGTGTGTTTCAGAATGGACCACCCTGTCCTTCACATGTTGTAAAATGATGCTGGTGCTTTGTGTGTGTGTTTCAGAATAGACCACCATGTCTGTCACATGTTGTAGAATGATGATGTTGCATTGTGTATGTGTTTCAGAATGGACCACCCTGTCTGTCACATGTTGTAGAATGATGATGTTGCTTTGTGTGTGTGTTTCAGAATGGACCACCCTGTCCTTCATATGTTGTAGAATGATGTTGGTACTCTGTGTGTGTGTGTGTGTGTGTGTGTGTGTGTGTGTGTGTGTGTGTGTGTGTGTGTGTGTGTGTGTGTGTGTGTTTCAGAATGGACCACCTTGTCTGACACATGTTGTAGAATGATGTTGTTGCTTTGTGTGTGTGTGTTTCAGAATGGACCACCATGTCTGTCACATGTTGTATAATGATGATGTTGCATTGTGTATGTGTTTCAGAATGGACCACCCTGTCTGTCACATGTTGTAGAATGATGTTGGTGCTTTGTGTATGTGTTTCAGAATGGACCACCTTGTCTGACACATGTTGTAGAACGATGTTGTTGCATTGTGTGTGTGTGTTTCAGAATGGACCACCTTGTCTGTCACATGTTGTAGAATGAGGTTGCTTTGTGTGTGTGTTTCAGAATGGACCACCCTGTCCTTCATATCTCATGGAATGATGCTGTTGCATACTGCAAATGGGCTGGCAAGCGACTCCCTACAGAGGCTGAGTTTGAATTTGCCTGCCGAGGGGGAAGAGAAAATAGGTAGGTGGTGTTGATTGTCACCTCAGAATTGGGATGGAAAAAAGTAGGTAGGTGGTGTTGATTGTCACCTGTGTCTGTAGGGATGGAGAAAAGTAGGTAGGTGGTGTTGACTGTCACCTGTTTCTGTATAGGAATGACTGTCGCCTCTGTCTGTAATGAGATGGAGAAAAAGTAGGTAGGTGGTTATTGTTTGATAGGCGATAATGGTGGACTACAATATTTAAGATTTTGTTTGTTTGAAATGTATACTGTTAGTGTGGTTTTTGTCATAAGATGTTTGAACAATGCAGTGAGTTTAACGCTGCTTAGAGAACAGTGCTTTATAAGAATTATTTATTATTATTATTCATCATGGACTTCCTTTATCCATCATCATCAACTTTCATTTTATCTTTCATCATCACCTGCTCTGGAGTACTGCCAATGAAGAAATTAAGCTCCACCCTGTTGAGAAGCCAGAGCTGACCAACGTTCTCCCTTTAAAACCTGGAGTAGGTCAGAATATTGCCATGCATACTTCACCCACTGCCGACAATTTCTACCTTGTCCTAATTTCTGTCTTCCTGACCCATTCACCATCATTATTTCTAAATCCTGTCCATACCTTATAATTCTGTTAGTTTGGGCTGACGCAGTTTCTGTGTGGGCCTGTGGAATAAAATAGGTCACCCTGCTCATAGTCACAAGCGATTAATTGTAAGCATGTTCCCATGGTGAGTGACTATGGAATATAATAGGTCACCCTGTTCATACTCACAAGTGATTAATTGTAAGCAGGTTCCCATGGTGAGTGACTATGGAATATAAATAAGTGCCAAAACATGTGCTATTGTGTATTGATAGACAGATAAGATGGTTAAACCTTTAAATAGTTTAATGTTGCAACAGTGAATAGGACTGTTTTTTTTAAATTTACTTTAGCGACTTGTGTTTTGAACTGGTGTAAGATAATCTTTAGTGCCACCAGTACACCACTTCTGTCGATATTAATATGCACTATAAAAGGACACAGTCACTCATTCAGAATCACATTTGACATGTGCACAGTGAGTCTGCTTGAGAGCAGAGAATCACGCTATATAAAAAGCTATGACTAATAATAATAATACTGATGATTCATACTGAGGTGACCCTATGCAGTTGACAGGACATTAAAGTCCAAGAACTGACTTCATCATCAACTTTCATCTTTATCCTTCATCACAATCTTTCGTCCTCATCATTCATCATGAACTTTCTTCTTTATCCCTCATCATGACCTTTTTTTTAAAATCCTTTATGGTGAACTTATATCTATTCTTCATTGTGAGCTCTGTTGTCCTACAGGTTATTTCCCTGGGGCAACAACCTCAACCCCAAGGGAGAGCACTGGATGAACATTTGGCAGGGAGATTTCCCTCACAAGAATACAGCAGAAGATGGCTACGCCTACACCTCTCCGGTAATTTTTGGGAGACTTTCCTATGGAGCCCCTGACTTGCTTAATTGGTCCGTGCAGTCTGTGTATATTTGCTCATCAGCACTTGTATAAAAAGACAACAATAAACTGCTGCTACTGTTCATTCCCTCTTCTGCATGCCTACAGTGACTGCTTCTGTGGTTTGGAAATAGTTTTTTAATGCCCAGTCAGCCATGATATTCAAATAAGGGCCAAACAGATTCTATCAGAACACGGTAAATGTTAAAAAAATTATACCTGTTAAAACCAGCACATCATCAGTTGAAAACTGACATGAAAAGTGGATAAAACCAACAACAAAAACAACAAAAACAAAAAGTCCACCCCTAAAAAGGTTTTTTTTTTATAACTTTCTAAAATGTTTATCTTCTTCAGATAATCAAAGATGCAATTCAAAGATATGCCCATAAACAGCACCTTCAGTGACTGAGCTGTAAAATGCTGCTTCCGTGCTTCAATCAGATCAGACAAAGAAACCAAAATATGTTCAGTAGTAAGCAACTCATCACATTGGATGCTTACAGGTGGCTCCCCTCCCATCAAAAAAAAAGAAGAAAAAGAAGAAGAAAAGAAAAAAAGAGAGGAGTGAGTCATATACGAATGACTAGTGTCTTGTCTAGAGAGAACAGTCTCGTCTCTTCTGTTAGAAAGGGGAAAAGAAAGATTTTATGCAGGTTGTTTTGAGAATGCTTGACCCACTCCAGTTTCCAGAGTTCTGAAAAATAATTATTTGGACGTGCTTTTAGGTTTGAGAATGGAGTGAGTTCATCTGAGATAATGTCTTTGAGGGCATTCTTAGCAGCTGAATTTCTCTAATGCCCACATGACCAGGAACCCAGACAAAAACAATTTCCTTTTCTTCTGTGGTTAATTCTAAGTGCAGATGCAGGAAAGACCTTCACTGAGAATGGTATACATGCCAGAGAGCTGAAAGGATAGCTCAGAGTTCCCCAGTGTAGATAGAACTGCCACCAGGAAGATGACAAGTTAACGGTTTTTAAAAATACTTTGAGGAAACAGCAGCAGCAGCAACTCTTTCATCAGTCTCATTAAGAAGCCTGTGTATTTCATGTGATGGAAACACCTCATGATGAAGCCTGTCTATGCATTTCATGTGACTGAAACACCTCATAATGAAGCCTGTCTGTGTGTTTCATATGACTGAAGCACCTCATGATGAGGCCAGTATGTGTGCTTTAGGTGACTGAAGCACCTCATGATGAGGCCTGTCTGCATGTTTCATGTGACTGAAGCACCTCATGATGAGGCCTGTGTATGTGTTTCATGTGACTGAAGCACCTCATGATGAGGCCTGTCTGCATGTTTCATGTGACTGAAGCACCTCATGATGAGGCCTGTCTATGTATTTCATGTGACTGAAGCAGCTCATCATGAGGCCTATGTGTTTCATGTGACTGAAGCACCTCATGATGAGGCCTGTCTATGTGTTTCATGTGACTGAAGCAGCTCATGATGAGGCCTGTCTATGTGTTTCATGTGACTGAAGCACCTCATGATGAGGCCTGTCTATGTGTTTCATGTGACTGAAGCAGCTCATCATGAGGCCTGTCTTGTGTGTTTCAGGTGACAGCATTCCCAGAGCAAAACAAGTTTGGCCTGAAGAACATCATCGGCAATGTGTGGGAATGGACACAGGACTGGTGGGAGATAAAGCACACCACTGACTTCAAGGACAACCCTGTGAGTCATGGTCACAAGACTTATCCCCCTCTCCCCCACCCACCCCCACCCCTACCCCTCACTACACACACAGGTTGCGGCTGCCTGACTGGAACTGGTGCTAAAATGTAAGGTGTGCCAGGTGTACAATGTCAGGTGTGCAATGTCAGGTATGTCAGGTGTGTTATGTCATCGTGCAGTGTCAGGTGTACTATGTGAATTGCTCAGTGTCAGTTGTACTGGCAGTAGTGTTGTGTCAGTTGTACAGTATCAGGTGTGTTGTGTCAATTGTACACTGTCAGGTGTGTTGTGTCAGTTGTACAGTGTCAGGTGTGTTATGTCAAACGTGCAATGCCAGGTGTTTTATGTAAGATGTGCAAAGCCAGGATAGCTATGTTGGGTTTGCTATGCCAGGTGTGCACTGTGTTAGCTATGCTGGGTTTTCTATCCCATGTTATTGTCAGGTGTACAGTGATGTGCACTGTGTTAGCTATGCTGGGTTTTCTGTCCCATGTTATTGTGTCAGGCGCACAATGCTGTTCACTGTGTTAGCTATGCTGGGTTTTCTATCCCATGTTATTGTGTCAGGCGCACCATGCCGTTCACTGTGTTAGCTATCCCATGTTATTGTCAGGTGCACAATGCCATGCACTATGTTAGCTATGCTGGGTTTGCTATCAAATATTACTGTGTCAGGTGTACAATGCCTTGCACTATGTGTGCAGAAGGGACCCCCGTCTGGAGCAGACAAGGTGAAGAAGGGGGGATCCTACCAGTGTACAAAAGTGAGTATAACACACAGTCATGTCAGTGCTATTATCGGGCCAGCAGTGGCCATCAGTACACTGTAATGATGAAGACAGACCTGGTGAGTGACTTGGTGCATGGTTGTATGGTGTACACAGAATGTGCTGAGATGGCAGCAGTTTCATGTGGCACCAGCCATGCTAGCGCTGTAAGTACGCCACTTCAGTGGATAGTCAAAAATACGCTATAAAAAGCTATTCACACATGTAGAATCACATGCAAGCGCATTGAGTCTGCTCAAGAGCGAAGAATAGCGCTATATAAAAGCGATCAACAACAACAACAAAAAGATGCAGAAAATGAATACATTGTAGCAATAGCGACACAGGTGACATTTGTCATTACCTTTGTTTAATGTTAGGCTGCACTTATGTAAGCCAGTTTTACTCATTATACATTTTCTACTCTTCTGTTTTTCAACATTTTGTTATAAAATAAATTTGGTTTAAATCACACATGCTATAATGGTTTCTAGAACAGGTGGACATTAATTGATATGAGACCACTTAAAGTTTGTTCTAACATAACAGCAGTGCTTTGCACGCAGAACACTGATAATCAAAATCATCTGGAAATATAAACACTGATAATCAAAATCATCTGGAAATTTCAGTCATGGTTTGAAAATGTAATGAAAGCATTGTTGCAAACCTGTCTTCATTACTGACCTTGGCTACTTCAATACTAGTGCCAGTTCTCACAGTTTATGAATCAGTGAAAAAAGCTCAGATTGGTAATAATTATTTGCATGATTTTTGCAGCAATACTGTTACCGCTATCGCTGTGCCGCACGTAGTCAGAACACACCAGACAGTTCTGCCGCCAACCTTGGATTTCGCTGCGCTGCCAGCAAGTTGCCCAGCTATTTGAAAAAGAGAGCCAATGATGAATTGTAGAGATGTGTGTGTTTGATTCTTCTCTGGACGTTTGTGGTGTTTTGAGAAGATGGCCCTCACTTGATGCATTCCTGTTATTGAAGCCACTGGTATTATTTTCATTGCCATTGGGGTGTTGGTCTCAGTGTAAAGAAAAGCTATTAAAAAAATGGGCTAGAATTTTTTTTTAAATGGTGTGGACTTTGTCCGCAATTATTTTTGATTGATTCAGCTGACTTTATTAATCAAGTTTGAAAGTTTGGAATGGGATAAGTGTCAGTGACAGTGAGATTGATTCAGCTGACTTTATTAATCAAGTTTGAAAGTTTGGAATGGGATAAGTCATGGAACACATTTGGGATAAATCATTGACAGTTTTAATAAATAAAACTAATGTTATTTGACCTCAGTGTAATGGATGTTTGGAATAGAATAAAGCGCAGTCCATATTATACTGTGAAACAAAAGGCTATAGCTTAAAAACAAAACAAAAAAACTATAGCATAAAAAAACAAAGCAAAAAACCCCAGCCAACTTACATTTATAAAGCACCCTTTCTCACAGGAGCTCATAGCACTTTACAGTTATTAATGACATTTACAATGACAAAATTCACAAGTGCCAGAAATGCATTGAGTCAAGCAAATAACCTGCTCATCACACACACACACACCAATCAGTATCATGTTGGGAAAAGGTGACTTTAAAGTGTTGATTTGCAGGAAGTGGCTGACTGAGAAAATCTAATTTCTTTTGGGAGTGTGTTCCAGAGTGCTGGAGTGTTGGAGAAATGTAAGAGAAAGAGCGTTCGCCGTATGACTAAGTGCTGACATATGGTATGCACAGCATAAATATCCCATGCAGTAGACATTGAAGTTTTCATCCAAAGAAAACAGACCTGCATAATTTCTCTCAACTACACCCACTGGGTAAAGTGATTCCCATGTGCCCCTAAGACTATCAGACCATTTTCGCTAGCAAACATTTCTGAGCTGAACTCGGGCTAAGCAAGGATACTGTGTTTACACTTGGCCGACACAGGATGTATGCAAGTGGTACTCCACTATGGTCCAGAGTTGGGCTACTCGAGTGTGGCTTGCATTCCACTGTGCTCCATATGAGGTCATTCTTTAGGTTCAAAAACTCTGAAAGTGTGAGATTTTGTAAGAATCACGGCAGATAGACAATAATACATTTGCTACTGATAGCAAATTTTCTATTCAGGTCTGGTTCAACCAGCCCAGGTCAATGGTACCTATGTTGTATTGTTATATGAAACATTATTTGAATTCTGTACAACCATCATAGTTGACTTGGTGTAAAAAAAAGGTTTCTTTTTTTCCCCCATTTGAACTGTGCATCTCATAGGGAGCAATGGTCATCAATCTGGCTAACATAGTCTGTTTTCAGATGGAAGATTTTCAACCTTTGGTGTAGAGAACACACACACACACACACACACACACACACACACACACACACACACACACACACACACACACACACACACACACACACACACACACACACACACACATGCAGTTGTCTCCATCTCACAGTATTTATACTACCCTGGAACAGCAATAATTTAATTATTTGAAATGTTTGGATTTATTTGAGTATTCTGAAAATACTCTAGCCTGTCACTGGCAGGCACAAGCCTGCCACAATCAGGCACACTAGTCTGGGTCAGCCAGTTCAGTTTCTAGCAGCAGCCTGATTCTGGGTGAAGGTATGAGATGTATGCTAAAAAGTGATGATCTTTTCAAGGTCAGCTTTAACCCATGTGCAATAAACTGTGCTGAAAGAGTGCTTGTCACAAGGAAGGGTTGTCAGGGGAAAATGGTCATTGTGTGCACCGACTACAGATGTTTGAAAACGTTGGATTTTGAAAAGTAAAAAATCTTACTGACTTGAAATGGTAATTTAGATGCTCAATAAAAAATAAAAATAAAAATATCTTCTGTCACTGTACAACATTCTACTTGCCATATTTTCTTTTCCCATAACAAGTTCTCTCCTCTGTCTCCTAGTGGTGGATTCAGTGTCCTGTCCTTTGAATGAGATGAACAAATGAGGCCTTATATGCTCCCCTGCAGCTATACAAAAATGGTGTTCTGGAGAATTTCTTTCAGAAAAAAAAAGAGAGAGAGGAAAGAAAAAACCCCAAATATTCCAAACAGTGCATAATGTTGAATATGCGATGTTGAATCAGTCAGCACATGTAGTCCAACTGATGACATTTGATGCTGATGTGTCATTTAAATCCCAAAACAGTGACATTTTCTAATGAAACTTTGCTACATGACTATGAGAAAGAGTCACTCTGTGCAGTAAACAGTCAACCTTCATGTGAAAAACAGAGCTATTGATCTGTGACAGCTTTGGTTGCACCCATTGATTATTGCCTCATTCACATCCTGTTTGGCGGTTTGTTTGGACAGAAAAATAGCTCTTCTGCATAATAAACAATAAACAAAAGCACTGCATTCATTTAGTGTGCAAGATCTGAAAGCAGTTGACTCTAGCAGTTGTGGTGAAAAGAGTATACACTGTAGGTATTTTTTTGACCGTGTACTTTGTACTGACAACTCGGCTTTATGACAATCTCTGTTTCAGTTACAGAAGAGAAATACTTGCCATATGTTTGCATTCGACTGATGTTATGAATCAGTTGAATGATGTTAAAGGCCTGTAGTTTTGGTTCTAGTATAGGTCATTTCGACTCTAGTATATGTTTGGTTCTGTCTTCCTCAATGTTGTGTTCAGATTTTAAACAACTTGTATTGGTGTGCTTATACTGGTGTGCTTGACACAATGCTTGTAAGTGGAAAAATAATTGTGGGGACTATTTCACATGTTTTTTCTGCATACACGTATGTGGACAAGGAAATTACATCACAAAGTCTTTGCCTTGTTTTACTCTCTCCTTCAACTCAGTACTGTCATGCTTCTTACCTGGAGAGGGGATTGGAGTTGATTGTAGCTGTAATATATTATGTTTTGGTGTATTTATTCATTTTTGAGCAATTTGTTTAATTATTAGTGTGAGTCCAAGCTAGCCCCTTGTTAACTTAGTCTTGTTTAAAACCCTTATTAATTTAGTCTTGTTTAATCATTTGCTTGGGCATTTTGATTCTTTCATTATGTATTTTTCAATTTTGCAGACCTGTTAAAATTTCCATGAAGTATTTGGTGATTGTTCATACAGAAGCATATGTTTTAGACACTTCATAATTGATGTGATGCTGGTGATGGGTTGTATATATAAGTATCACAAGAAATGCAGTTTTCTTGCGCGCCAGGCAGGACATGCGTTGAATCATTTACTGCTGACTTCAGTCCACAGTCTTCCAATGTGTACAGACTTTAATCAAGGGGTAACCAAAATTGTGCCCGACTGCCCCTGGTCACCAGGTAGCTTGTTCCATGTTTGTTTGCCTTCTTGGTCATGCTGCAACTAATTCTGTGATTTATGTTTTTGGTCATCAAGTTGTTAACAGGTCTGTGTCTTAGCGGTCATGTAACCAGTTGTATCTCCATTCTTGATGATGAAATTGCAACTAGTTCCATGTTTGACTGCTTGATCAAGCCATGACCAGTTCCATGTTTGTCTGCTTGATCAATCGGTTGCCAAAATCTATACTGGACTGTTCTTGATCTCAGATTGCAGGACAGTTTCTGTATTCTTTCACTGATTTATCTACATACTTCATTTTGCTGCTTTGTTTCCCTACATAAATATTGTCCAGTATTTTCGTTAAAAAAAATGTGTTTATGTAATAAGATGGTTATGGCTATTTTCATTGCCATCACTATACTGTAAAAAGGGTGCAATGCAGAATGATAGGCTGCACAGTTGTTGTTTTTCTCATTACAAAGGCAGCAGCTTGGGTACAGCAACTGCAGCTGACATTTGCATTACTGCCTACGCAAACATTTCTGTCAAGAAATTAGTTCGCAAATTATTTTGGGACCAAAGGGAATGAATGTGCTTTCTGTTTTGTATAATAGTTAATACTTGCAAACCATTATATTTTTATAACTGATAAATAAAATTTTAAAAAAGCATTCACATTAATTCTATGGCTTATATTTCAGTACAATTTGAAAAGCAATGCGAACTTTAAATTAGAGCTTACTTATTATTGTGAATATTTAAAATAATTGTGCGTTTTCTCTGGCCCATTAATGAGTTAAGTTCATTTTAACATTTCATTCATGCTGTTGTCAAAACTTTTACTGAGTTTTCAACACACCCAGACTGTGTGGCACAAAAACAACATTTTTCCTTAACATTACTGGACTGGTGATGGAAGAATTTGAAATCTTCATGCTTTATTTCTTCTTGTGACTTTTTATGTTCATTTTTATCTGGATTATTGGTTGTGGGTCCATCACTATAGCTGTACCACACACACCATGAGGGTCGCTTACAATCTTACACATACACACATCATGACGCTCACACATCTGGCACACACACACACATGCATGTACACATGCATGCATGCACACACACACACATGAATTTAACACTAGGTCAGTAGGTGTGCAAAATATAGTGCCTTTTTTTAATCATGATGAGATTGTCTTTTACTAGACTTTTAAAATACTTTTTGTTTGTTCTGCTGATGTATTTTTAGAATATGTTCTAACAATATTATACACACGCACACACACACGAATGCACACACACACACACACACACACACACACACACACACACACACACACACACAAAAGTACACACACACACACACAAACACACACACACACACACACACACACACACACACACACACACACACACACACAAATGATCAGAAACTGCTAAGACAGATTAGAAATCCACAAAACTGCTGAGTTTTAATACTAATACAATAAGAGTCCTGTGAAATTATCCAATTTGTACTCTACTTTCAAGTCAAATTCAAACATGTCTTAATAACCCTGCAAAAGGGATTTGGTGCTTTTATTGCAATCAACGATAGTGGTACTATGTACCAGGTATTGTCAAACATGGTGTAATAGTTTTCTCTTGAAAATGTCCTGTGATACCACTTACCAGGAACTGTATAATATATATGTCACATACCGCGAAGAAATGAAAACGAAGCAGGTAACAACCTGCGTCTGTGTTCATATTATTAACGAACACGTAATTGTATGTCACTGAAAAACCAGCGACAGAACAGTATAAACTACAGTGCATGCATGCATTGACTTTGCCAAACACTTAAAACAGCTGCATAATAAATGATTCATCTTACATCAGTGTGCTGGTTTGTGTTGAATGGATGTGGTCAGTGCTAGAAGCAGGAGCACTGGGAGTACAGAGCATGAGTACTTGCTCTCAAAAGCCGTAAGTAAACTTAGAGCAAAGTCACCACCTATATGGCACCATTCTCTGCTCTTAGTCTTACGCAGACTCACTGCATTCTTGTTGCATGTGATTCTGAATGAGTGACTGAAGCCTTTTATATAATTATAGTGCATTTTTGAATACCCACTGAAGTGGTGTACTTACACTAAGTTACAGCGTGATTTGGTTGTTACATGGCTGGTGCCATGTGAAACTGCTGTTGGTGCACATTCTGTATGCACCATACAACCATGCACCAGTTTTCAGTGTCGCTTCATGCATGGCCACATATGTAGGGTGCATGTGCATGTACAGCCTGTAACCTGCCACCTGCACTTTTGGCATAATGACCAGGATCTTTTACTTGCTGCTGTGGTAATATGGGGGGTGGAACAGATACCAAAATAAGAGCACAGAAAAAAGACCATGGAGAAGAAAATTCTCCCACTGCTCCTGCTGGGACTCAAACCCATGACCTTTTGACTATGATCACATGCTGGGTGCTCTACCACTGAGCTGTCCCTGCTTCCCTTGCAAGAGTTGATGGATTATGGAAACAATAAAATAAACTTAGCATTCACTAAAACATATATGACAATAATGGTCACATCCTTCACAACTGGTCACTAATTGAAGAAGAAGTGTTCACAGATTTACACTGCTGGGCAGAGGTGAATTTGACTCAACTGACTTGGTGATCAATGGCTTCAAGTTCAACCCTTTACATTCTGCAGGCAGATTGTGGTTTTGTGCTGAGTCTAGATCAGACACAATAGACAAGCATTTCAGTATGGTTTTGATTTTTTTTGGGATCAAAATATAGCTTGCTCTCCATTGCCTCAGCACCACCACTTTGACTTTGCACTGTGACTTGCACCTGCTCATCCTGATTAAAGATTTTCAAAATGACTTTGCACTGTGACTATCAGTGTATCACCCTGCCACACTGTGACTATCAGCCAGACTAAAGATGAGGTGGTCAAAAGGACTTTGTACCGTGATTGTCAGCTGAACTAAAGATGAGGTGGCCAAAAGGACTTTGCACTGTGACTAAAGATGAGACGTAAAAAGGACTTCGCACTGTGATTGTCAGCCAGACTAAAGATGAGGTGGTCAAAAGGACTTTGTACTGTAATTGTCAGCCTAACTAAAGATGAGGTGGCCAAAATGACTTTACACTGTGACTATCAGTGTATCACCATGGACTAAAGATGAGACAGAAAAAAGGGACTTTGCACTGTGACTATCAGCCTGACTAAATATGAGACGGTCAAAAGGACTTTGTACCGTGATTGTCAGCCTGACTAAAGATGAGGTGCTGAAAGGACTTTGCACCATGACTATAAGTGTACCAACATGGACTAAAGATGAGACAGAAAAAAAGGACTTTGCACTGTGACTATCAGCCAGACTAAATATAAGACGGTCAAAAGGAATTTGTACTGTGAATGTCACCCCAGACTGAATAATTTATGAGATGGTCAAAAGGACTTTGTACTGTGCCTGTCACCCAGGACTAAATATGAGACGGTCAAAAGGAAGGTATCTTCTGCAGTGAGCACTGCCACACAAGCATGCCTTTGGAGCCGCTAGACCTGTTCCAGTTTCCGACAGCACCAAGCCTTTAGGTGGTGGCTCTCTGTCACTGTCAGGTCTCTGGCTCCCACCTTCATAATTCCGCCCATCTAGCCCAACAAAATGTTTCCTCTTTCTCACGTTCAGTGTGTCAGCGCTGTCGTTCCCAGTCATGGCTGGTTGATCAGCACTGCCTTTCCCATCATCTTCATGACCGTGTCCAGGATGACTCTGCAAAGTAGAGTCCTTTGTCTGAATCTTCTCTTCCAGTTCATCTGTTTTCTTTTTCCCGGGCATGGCTGGTCGATCAGCATTGCCTTTCCCATCATCTTCATGATGTCCATGATGATTCTGTAAAGCAGAGCACTTTGTCTGAATCCTCCCTTCCAGTTCATCTGTTTTCACAGTTTCTTTAAATGTCTCCATTTCACTGTTTTCAGTGACTGAATTTCCAGGTTCCCACTGATGACTTGTCTGCTTATTCCTGTCTAGGGATGTAGCCACAGTGGGATTGAGGTGGATGTGTGAAAAGGCATCTCTGTTGTCAAAGCTACAAGCTATGGATTCATCACGCCCCTCATCATCCTTCACAAGTCTTTTTACATCACTCTGCACATTAACTTTCTCAATGGCACTTCCACCAGGACTAAAACACCTGCCATCACTTGACACTGCCTCAGGATACACATGGTTAACATCACTCTCCACACCAGCACTTCCCTCACAATCATGACCCACACTGTTGGAATCACTGTGAACATTTTTCTCATCCTCTGCCTCATGTAAATCAGTTCCAGAATTAACACTGTGACTAACACCAGCAGGTAAAACTAGGTAGTCCAGAACAGTTTCACCACTGTAGTCAAAGGTAAGCTCCTCACCGGCGAGGATGTCCCTGCGAGCGAACAGCGCCAGCCTGGGAACGCTGTTGTCCACCCTCACTGGCACCATCAGGAGGTTGGGGTCACACGAGTGATTGGCAAAACGTCCAACATTTCCCATGCAGCGCGGGTCCACGCAGGTGAGAACTACACCTGTTGCACAGTGCTCCCGTAGAACAATCAGATAGTTCATACCCCCATCTCCACTCCCCAACCTCCGGCCTGCCTCCGAAACGCCGACTACTTCCCCAGCATACTCACACACAAACGTCAACTTTTTCACATTTTCACAGGCGAACAGCCCAAACCCCCTGCCACCACCAGAGGGAGCCACTTTGAGCCTCACCCTGGGGCCATGCTGAACCAACCGGTTAGAGCAAGCAGCATCACACGCACACCGACTGTTACACTCCAGGATAGGTTTAAGGCTGGAGGTGACGACAGCATCCGGCAGCAGCTCTTGGGTCTGTGGGTGGTAGTTTGCGTGGAAGCGTTGCAAACAGGGGCAGGATTCCTGGAGACAGCCTCGGCGACAGTCGCAGCCACGGAACTGCTCCTCAAAAGCCTCTCGCTTGCTGCCTGGGCCCGGTACGTTTCTGGTCACGTACTGGAGACAGACAACACCGTCACATCAGGTCTGCAGCTTCATGGCACAGGGCTGCCCGCCTCCACTGCAAAGGAACTGATGTCACTCCTTATCCTTTAGCTCATCTCCCTAATGACATTGTTAATGACATTGTGTGTGTGTGTGTGTGTGTGTGTGTGTGTGTGTGTGTGTGTGTGTGTGTGTGTGTTTGTGTGTGTGTGTATGCATGTGTGTGACTATCCCAGTTGCAAGAATATACCAAATGGGATGTCTTTCTGCAGGAAATCACTGAAGATTTGGGCATGGATAGCCTGCTGTTTTAACATTAAGAAATAAGTGACCAAAGATACATTCACCAAGTGCGCCTTTAACAGGATAGTGAAGCTTATAATGTTAAAAGCAGCCTCAAAATTACAGCGACAAACTGTACAAATAATGTTTACCCGAAACCCAGCAGGAAATAAAGCCCTGGATGAGCTGATGCTTGGCTCGCAGGGAATGGGTCTGCATTCCAAACCCTGGCTGATGTCTTCCATTCCTGTTGAACAGACAGCAAAATGGACCTTTCTTTTCATAGATCTGCCGGCCTTCTGACTGCTAGGTAGTCCAGACCAGTTTCAGCAACTACATTCCAAACCCTGGCTGATGTCTTCCATTCCTGTTGAACAGACAGCAAAATGGACCTTTCTTTTCATAGATCTGCCGGCCTTCTGACTGCTAGGTAGTCCAGACCAGTTTCAGCAACTATTCATGAATACATAATATGACTGTTGATGTGCCACTGTTAAAGTATTATCAGGACTATTTTGTTACTCAGTTTACAGTATGTGTAAGGTACTGAGTGTTTTCATAATATAGTTATTAATATTATACGTACTTTGGAATATATGCACATTTGTTACAAGTCCTTGATCTGTAACTGAAAGAAGACAGCGCTGTGTTGCTGTGAAACTGAAAGCCACCAGCATGAGTCTAACCCAGGTAAAGCAGGATGAGGCAGATTTTCATCTGTTCCAAGTCACTCTTGCATCTAGATCTACAGAGTGTGAGAGTATAGACTCACAGTGACCATCTTACAATCACATGGACAACATGCCATAAAACATTTTATATTTATAAACCAAATGATACTTCTTCTTTTTTTAACAAGGTCTAATGACTGGTTAAACATGTTTTGCTGGCCAGATTAGTCAAATACCTGAAAACAAATTAATGATGCTTCTTTTTGTCTTAATTTTTTTTTTATTTTTTTTTATTAATCTCTCTGACCTATAGAACTGCACACACACACGGATCTCCTAAATGTCTGCTGAAACAGGGCAGCATCTCATAGTCAAGGCATTAGTATTATCTATGTATACAGTAAACCACACCAAAGTACAACTTGTGAAAACTGACAACACTAACACCAGTAACAGTACTACCAATGTAACGTCACAACAGTATAATCAATACATCGTCTACACGCACCCAAAATTCGATTATATAATTTGTGGTTTAACTGGGCCTAACTCAAACTTGCTTCAAGGGGCACCTTCCTTCAAAGTTCAAGCCAGCCGCGAATCAGTTAACATAAATTTACCAGTAGTTAAATTATATATTCTTCGGCTGTCCAAATTCCACATTCTCATGCTTCATTTTGTTGTTACCGTTTCTATCGCAAACTGCTTTTATTCTCTTTCCATCTTCGCCAATTCTCGAAAGCGCTTATGTTGTGTGATAATGTCACAATCATGATATGGTCTACCGTCTTCTGCACGTGTTGCTTTACGTCGACAGAGACCGTAGTATTTGGGACAGGGAGCCTAAAACATAACTTCAGTTCAGTTCACTGTTGCTTTACGTCCTCAGAGACCGTACGAACTAGTTGGGGCGGTGAGGACGTCCACCTCAGCTTTCACACAGCTCCTGAGGTCAACCAGTAAGCCCCGAACCGAAAGAAGTCTGTTTCGTTTTGCGTCTTTGGTTCCAGAGCATCTTGTCACCGCAAACATTAAAGATGGAGTGACTTCCCCTGGCACTCATTAGCCTGTTAAACTTTCCCTAAGCCTGTCCCTGACGCTATGACTTTTTCCATTTCAGTCTTTTCGGGCACTGCCGATCCGCACTCACATAGCGAACGTTGGCAGCGCAATGAAACCTATGCGCCCATGGACGGCAGTTATGGTCTTTTCCGTTAAAATTCCCTTTAAAATGGTTTGAAACTATCTACAGTGACAGTTTGCTGGGGCTGGCTACTGATGATACCGCAGGCAGACGGACGACCGTAACTGAATGAGATACTGACAGCCAGTGACTACGCACTGTTGCCAGGATCACGTAAGTGAACCTTGGCGTTAAACCAGACAAGGCAAGCCATATCACACCCGGTACTTCCCCCCACGTTTAACACCAGAAGCTGTGCCAGCCACACCGCCTAATGCCGAAACTGGGAAGCTCAGTGATTGGAGCGGCGAGGATCATGTCGGGGAAATAAATGACTAACTTCCGGCAGTGAAGGCACCTACTACTACTACTAATAATAATAATAATGGAAATGTGTAAAGCGCCTACCCTGCGGCTGAAAGCGCCGAACAAGCATAGTATAACACACACATAAGTGTACCGTCGACTGACTGGAAATGTCAGTGGCGGGTCTGAGTATCAGCAATAACTTGATTGGTATGTAAGAAGAGAAAAGTAAAAGCTAACACATAAAGTAGACAAACGTTCAAGCGTAGCTATGCAAATGCACACACACACACACGCACGCACGCACGCACGCACGCACGCACGCACACACTGACACACACACACACACACTGACACGCACACACTGTGACACACACACGTCAGAGCAGACATTCGGCAATACGGGGGAAATCCTTGCCAGCAGCAGAATCCGCATGCATGGGTAGATCAGTCAGTCATCACCTACCCTGACTAACTCCAGGTTTTAAAGAAATAACTTCAGTTGATAGCTGGTTCGGTTTCAACAGAGGGGAGTTTAACTTATGCGAGCGTATAATGGTTATACACTGCAAATATTCTGTCGTTTGGCGTCGGCAGGGATCCGGGGTGGGATGGGGTGGGGTGTGGGGGTCGTTCTTTGGAATGGATCGGGCCCACCCTGTGTAGACGCACACCACATGGCATTTTTCGGTAGGTTATAGCGTATACGCCTGAGAGGAGTTATGAGGCAAAGCAGTAATAACAACCGAAGGAAAGCGTCACTGGCTCCAAAAAATCGTGAACTGCCCACAGGTCACTACGGACTAGTGGCTGTTTAAGGCAACCTCAGCCACAGGTGCAGACAAAGACTGAAATTCTTTGCTCGCTTTAACCCTTACGGGGCCTGTATCACAGTACTGTTCCCTCTAAGGTTTCCGCTGTCCAAATCAGAATTGTAAGAATTGGTAATGAAAAAGGTACAAAACACACCAACTGATGAAAACTCGAACCATTTTACTTCATTCTAGAAGAAGAAGAAGAAGAAAGCAAGAAAGAAAGAACTGGTTTAGAAATAAGGAATAAGGGAGTTACTGACGTTTATAGATAGTGACTGTACATCAGTTTGGTGCCAGAGTCAGACAAACATCTGGCGCCAGGAGCTGCGGCATTCCAGAACTGCTGTCGCTGAGAGTTAATGATGTACCTCACTTGGTGGAGTTCGTGTACATTGTATTTACTCGCATGCCAGATGATAGTTACCGTAGGCGACTTCGGTCTTTCTTGTTCTGTTAATGTGACGTCTCTCGAGAGCTAATTACTTCCCTTTGTTGGTTTTGCTTATGAACTTTCATCCAGAAGCTCAGTATGGGAGGAATTCTACTGGACAAAAGTTGGGGCAAACACCATAGAGAACGAAACATTTTGTCCCGTGAGTTTTCCTTCCGCCTCTCTCCACCAACAAAGCAAGAGCTTTTCATGGGGGATAGTATTACTGAAAATGTTAAAAGGCTATCAATTTTTTTTATAATAAAATTAAAATAACAATAAATAAATAAACTAAAAAAAAAAAAAAAAAAAAAAAAATGACAGTGAATGCCACTATGCAAATGTTTCACTGGGGAAAAGCTAAGTTGCAAAAAATCACTGATTGCATTCAGGAAGTTTTTCACCACTGTGCGGGTTAGCCTTTATTGTAGCTGAAACAATCAGATACTTACGTCGACTGATTTACTACGTTTACTGCAGTTTACTGCGTTGAATTCAGGTCCGATACGTGTCACTAACTGTAAAATGCTCAGAGAATATGATACTTATTGCCTTTGAGTCTAAAATGGAACTGCACTGAAGAGGTGCATCTGTCATTCTTCACTACTTTGAGGACGACCAAGGCAGAGAATGATTGCACGTAGGTTGGTCGTGTGTGCGTGCGTGCGTGCGTGCGTGCGTGCGTGCGTGTGTGTGTGTGTGTGTGTGTGTGTGTGTGTGTGTGTGTGTGTGTGTGGAGTTATTACTGGAGTAATAACTTAACATGGTCATGATGACATAGGCTTGTGAGTTTCGGATCGTCCTCATGTCTAGTGTTTGATAAATGTGATTTTGAGCAAAGGGCGCGTGCATACACTTGCACCTAACCATGCCCGGACTAACACACGCACATAGCCTACATGACAAATACGCATATCCGCGCACACGCATCTGCACACGCATGCACTGTACGGACATACTGAAGCGCACAACACACACACACACACACACACGCACGCACGCACGCACGCACGCACGCACGCACGCGCACACGCACGCACGCACGCACACTTGATCAGTTTTGTGTGGGTTGTTATAGTCTCTCATTTAGACATAAGCGTGCGTGAATGCATAATAATTACATCGCCTCCATCTGTTGCGACTCGAAAAAATCGGTATAAGAGACCGTAGATCGGGTTCAACCGCCTATTTCTGAGCCGATAACGGCCATTATTTAGTGTGCCTGGATGAAGACGCTATTTCTGGAGACTCGGATTTGACTACCCTGAGGATCCACTGATTGTGCAGGCTAGCTTTCCTTTGATCATTTAAATGCGCCCCCGTCCCCCGTCCCCCTCCCCCTCCATCCCCCCTCCCCACCTCCCCAGTGCCCCGGCCGCTACACTTTTTCATCACTCAAGTGTACAACAAGAAGCACTTGTTTGACTCAGCTGAACAAAACAAGGCTGTAAAAGAAGAAAACAAGGCTGTAAAAGAAGAAAACAAGGCTGTAAAATGCTTCAGTGCTTTTTTTGGTGCTGCCATTGTGCACCTCATCCTGGCCGTCGATTGACGATTCCTGCAGCCAGCGTTAAGTTGCTGGTATGAAGCACACACACACACACACACACACACACACACACACACACACACACACACACACACACACACACACACACACTCATACACACACACACATACACACGCGCGCGCGCACACACACACACACACACACACACACACACACACACACACACACACACACACACACACACACACACACACGCACGCTGTTATTATCATGATAGTAAAGATGACGGTTATGATCATTATTAGATAGATATGTGTGTAGCCGGTTCTCGTATAACTATTCGTTTCTATACTGACCCTCGTTGATGAATTTTTAGCACTACCCATCACCCCATCCCTTCCCGCCCCTCTCTTACCCTCCTCCATGCCACCCTCCCCACCTTTCCTTCAGGTAATGCTTAATGTCCTCGGATGTCGGTTGACATATTAGGGTCAAGCTGAAACCAGTGCGTGAGCATGGTTCAGTGTTGCTTTACGTCCACGGAAACCACGAGGCTGGTTAGGACGGACAGCCCAGGACGGCCACCTCGACTTTCACACAGCTCCTAAACCATGAGCCCTCCCCACCCCGAAAACAATCTGATTGAACATAGCAAGGGTTAAGAAGCCAGTAAAAATGAAGTGGTACCGAAGTGGCCGAGGAAAATGTGTTTCGCCTGTCTTCACACGTTCGCACCGCTGTATCTTCCGGGTTGGACTTATAAAAGCCGAAAAACATCCAAACTTGCCGCTAAACCACCGAACAGAGAGACCACAGCTTCAGAGGCATACGAATACCACTGACAAGTTCTTAGCCACAGACCGCAGAGCTTTTTTCTGAAAAATGGCACAGCTTTCTGTTGTAAGTATTTATAAATATGTAGACTTCTGTGGCGTTTAATAGTCCAAAGAAACGTACTGTCTGCCTTGATGAATATTGACGCATTCGGATATTTCTATGGGTTAGAAGAAGAAGAAGAAGAAGAAGAAGAAGAAGAAGAAGAAGAAGAAGAAGAAGAAGAAGAGAGAGAGAGAGAGAGAGAGAGAGAGAGAGAGAGAGAGAGAGAGAGAGAGAGAGAGAGAGAGAGAGAGAGAGAGAGAGAGAGAGAGACAGGGAGAGATGTTATATAATAACGGACTTTGTTCCATAGAGCCTAACAAAATTTAACTGATTTTGATTTTTGAGGGCCGCCGTTTTGTAACAACAACAACAATGAAAAGCTTTAAAATTCGACGATTTGGTTTCGCTGAGCCTATAACTGTAGCAACTGAAAGAGAGATGGTGGCACAGAGCGAGGCACAGAAGTAAAGTAAACATGGTGCTTAACGTCCACAGAAACCGTACGGCTTATTAGGGACGGGGAGAAGGGGGGAAAGGGGGTATGGAGGTGGGGGGAGAGGGAGGTTACATGACTATCTCTACACTGTCACCACCAGAATGACTTCTGCATTAAGGTGGGCAGCGATGAGAGCGATTTTAATGTTTCAGTAGGAAGTGATGGACAAAGTCACAAGACAGTGTCCGCAAACCACAACCTTTTCGAAGAGAAAGGAGAGCCGAAGCAGTATCGAACCGAGGTCCTTCCGCTTACCAGCCTAACGCCTTACCGATAGGCCAGATCGGCTCACGCGAGGCACAGAGCAAGAGTACTCGCTTTTGAAAGCCAGTTTAAGTACGATCGATGCATGGTCACTGCATGGATGGGTGCCCGTTAAGTGCTAGGCTTTGTGCCCATACCGAGAGTTCATCAGAGTCAAGTGCTGTGCAGAATCTGCTAAAGTCATTTATACACATAAATAGCTAATACAGAAATGTTCAAACATGCGTAGCCGTAATGAAAACGCGTAACAAAATGGGAGCTGGACTGATTGTCATGCGAGTCATGGACGTGGAATTTTCACTCTTCCCATTTGCAGTCCGATTGTAAAAAGGCCTAACTTGGTTACCTGATAATATGAAACTGATATTATTCCAAAGAAAATAATGAGTCCTTTTACAAACTTCAGTTAAATATGTTACATTACTCGAAACCTGGCGCGTCATTATGCAAAAACGATGATGTCATGTGACAGGCAACTAGCCAATCAGAAAAATTGTCCTCAAAACTTTTCCCATTGCGATTGCTGCTTGCAGAAAAGTAGTAACACAAAGCTTTTTTTGTCTTGCGATTTTAGCTAGCTATGCATTGAGAATTAACTCAGCTACGATCCTGCATAACGGGATTAGGATGTAGGAGGGAAAGGTACGAGTATAATTATCGCACCTGAAACGTGACTTGTGTTAGGCTCTGTCCACCTACAGGTAGTGACTCTGCTGCTGGGACTGGTTATTCCCCACGCCTCTGCCAGATTCGGTCTTCCGCCAAGAGTTCAAGACTACGGTACCACCACAAAGGTAAGCTAAGCTCGTGACAAAACAAAGCAATTTTGGGGGGTCTAATATCACTTTGCTGTGAACGGACATAAGATAAAGCACTGAACTGAAATTGAGAACAGGAAAATAATTCAGCCAACAAGACGCCAACGCAACGCAGTACCAAAGCATCACAACATCAAAATCAACATAGCACCAAAGTATCACAACATAAAATCAACATAGCATCAAAGCATTACAACATCAAATCAACATAGCACCAAAGCATTACAACATCAAATCAACATAGCAGCACAACATCAAATCAACATAGCAGCAAAGCATTACAACGTCAAATCAACTTAGCAGCACAACATCAAATCAACATAGCACCAAAGCATTACAACATCAAATCAACATAGCAGCACATCAAATCAACATAGCACCAAAGCATTACAACATCAAATCAACATAGCAGCACATCAAATCAACATAGCACCAAAGCATTACAACATCAAATCAACATAGCAGCACATCAAATCAACATAGCACCAAAGCATTACAACATCAAATCAACATAGCACCAAAGCATTACAACATCAAATCAACATAGCATTACAACATCAAATCAACATAGCATTACAACATCAAATCAACACAGCAGCAAAGCAGCAGCAAAACAACGCGCACTGCCCCAAGACTCTCAAACAGCAAATCAACACAACACCAACAAAATGACACAAAACCATTAATTTTGAAGCAACACAGAACCAAAGTATCACATCTCTAAAGCGAAACAACATGACACCACTCAAAAGTGTGTGTGGGTGGGTGGGGGGGTGGGGGGGGGCGTGCGTGCGTGCGTGCGTGCGTGCGCACTCGTTTTGTAGCATCATCATCATGATGGACATTTCAGCGTCTTACCTATTAAACAAACAGTTACGCTAGCAGCCGAAGTATGTCCATGAAAAAATTGAGAAAAAACAAACAAACAAAAACAACAACAACAACAACAACGTGTCGATGGTTATAGAATCTTGATTTATGCAGTGCAACAAACTATGTCTACGGTGTGCACGATAGCTGCATTAATTTAATCAAATGAAGACAGAGGCAATGTTAAGGAAGACGTTCTTTTAGATTAAAGTTGACAATGATGATAACGATGCTGACGAAGATTAGGCCTACTATGGTTCCGAGAATGAGAGAGTGAAGGAGTAAAAGAGCTAGATTGTGCAAAACGGAATACAAGCAAAATGAAATATGGGTGTCATGTTCTTACTTCACATTGCAGGAAGTGGACATTGTGGACGGAGATGGACAGAAGATACACGACATCTTGACCAGTGACCGGTCCTGTCATCTGGAAAACGAGACCGTCATTTACAGCGATGGTACCACCTCCACCGAGCTCACTGACCATCGGGCTGTGAGTCTCTTTCTGTCTCTCTCTGTATCTGTCTGTCTATCTCTGTCTGTCTGTCTCTGTCTCTCTGTCTGTCTGTGTCTGTCTGCGTCTGTCTTTCTTTTTCCCCCGTCTCTGTTTGTCTGTCTGTCTGTCTGTTTGTCTCTCTCTCTCTCTGTGTCTCTGTCCCCCCCCCCCCCCTGTCTTTTTCTATCTGTCTGTCTGTCTCTTAAATGGAGAGCGTACCAACGCCACTCCACTAAATTTGGCCAAGAATCGGTGGACAGTGGCCCAGCGAGTTGAGATTACTGTGGACGAGAGTTCCATGACGAGTTGCGTGTAAGCTCATTTCCCTGATGGGTTCCCACAGACATCCCGCTTCGAATTTGTTGGTGAAGGATGTATGCCTGTTTATCTGTAAC
>OY757547.1:5693623-5695368 GCA_963584105.1 Alviniconcha strummeri | reverse complement strand
ATGAGGTAACTTTTAAATCACACAGTGCAGACATGACTAGAGCGAAAGATTTTTTTTCTCGAAAACTGTCGCACTGAAACTGTCACGAAAGAGCAGTAAAAAGCAACAGAAATGTGCTCAACAAACGAAGACAGGGCACGGATTAAAAAACAGAAAACAACAACAACAAAAAACACCACAACAACAACAACCATACACAAAGCAACGACAACAAAACTGCGACGTTTCAAACACACGCAAAGCTAAACAAGAACACTGATTTTAATAGGACAACACAAAATGTATACAGATTTTCCGATGGAAAAAAAAAAAAAAAAAAAAAAAAAAAAAAAAAAACGTTTTTCAAGCCACGGACTGACATGTAAAACATAAATGAAAATTGTCCACCTATCCTGTTTTGATTGTTGGTGCTGGGGTGTCAGTCAGTGCCAAGAAACCTCTTCTTCTTCTTCTTCTTCTTCTTCTTCTTCTTCTTCTTCTATTAGGACTATAAGGACTGTTAGGGACGGGGAGCCCAGGACGGCCACCTCGACTCCACACAGTCCCCGAGCTCCGAATAGGAAATTACGACTTCAACACAGACGTGTTCGTCAGGAATATATACCTTTTAAAACGACTAACTGATGCTAGCGCAGAAGATAGACAAACGAAAAAAGAAACAGACCAGAAGAAGACAGGCGGTTAATGACAATGAAAGGGACATTCTTCCTCACCAGAAGTCATTCCCTGTTGTTTCTGCAACGAGCTGTTCGAGAATTTACATAGACTCGGTTTGATAATCCATGTGTAGGGGAGCGGGGTGGGGAGTGAGGGAAGCAGGTTGGAAGCATGAATGAAGAGTCACAAGTCAGAGGTTGCTATAACATAACTTTTTATTTTCACACCAACAAAGGAAACAGTGTAGGCTCTCCCTTGAGATGAGCACATGAGCACCAGCCGCAACAGCAAACAAACAACCTGCCTCTGCAGGGTCACTGGGGGGAAAGGACGCTGCCGATGGTGATGATGAAGTGATGCTTAGTGTCCTCAGATGTCAGATGACATATTAGGGACAAGTTGTGACCAATGCCGAAGCACGGTTCAGTAAATCTTTACGTCCACGGAAACCAGAAGGCTCGTTAGGACGGACAGCCCAGGACGTCCACCTCGACTCTCACACAGCTCCTGAACTATGCGCCCTCCGAAAGGTTCGGGTACTAATATGACTGTAGAAGCAACCTAGCGCCAAAGTACGCACGTAAACATGAGACGCAACCACTCAGGGCGTCCACCTCGACTCTCACACAGCTCCTGAACTATGAGATGATGATGATGAAGAAGTTGCTTAATGTCCTCAGATGTCGGCTGGCATATTAGGAACAAGCTGTGACCAATGCCGAAGCATGGTTCAATATAGCTTTACGTCCACGGAAACCAGAAGGCTCGTTAGGACGGACAGCCCAGGACGGCCACCTCGACTCTCACACAGCTCCTGAACTATGAAAGGGACACAGGTTTTAACACTTTAGATAACTGGGGCCATAAAACTCCCACCCAAACAAAAAGGAAAAGGACAGGAAAGAAAAGATTAAAGGGTCATGGCCCGGAACATGTATACAATACACTCGGTTACACATGTCCCAACTTTTGAGGCTGCCCCATACCCATTCAGTGACCTCAAACGCGACAAAACATTAACTACGTAATTAATTAAAAATGTTGTAAAATATGACTAGAAATAATTATATGTTGATGTCCTGAGACGA
>OY757547.1:5681123-5688623 GCA_963584105.1 Alviniconcha strummeri | reverse complement strand
CTTATCAGGGACGGGGAGAAGGAGGGAAGGGGGTATGGAGGTGGGGGAAGAGGGAGATTATATACCTATCGCTAAACTGTCACCACCAGAATGACCCCTGCATTAAAATGGACAGAGAGGAGAGCCACTTTAACGTTTCATAAGTTATTGTGAGGGACTAAGTCACAAGACAGTGTCCACAAACCGCAACCTTTTTGAACTGAGAGTCGAAGCGGAATCGAGCCAAGACCCTTCTACTTACCAGCCTAACGCCTCACCGCTAGGCCAAACCGGCTCACAATCCCTTGCTGGTTGGTTGAAGTGTTGCTTTACGTCCACAGAAACCGTAGATTTATAGGGACAGGAGCCCAGGACGGCCACCTCGACTCCCCACAGCTCCTGAGCTCTGAAAAAGGCTCTTGCTGGCGCCTGTGACCAGCCTTTTAACTGGAGAACGATCAGCGAAGCGTGTCTGTCAAGCCCGCAGTGACGTCGGGTGTTTGGAAGGCGAAAAGGGGGACAGCTCTAAATACGACAGGTGGAAAGGAGAAAGGAACATGGCGGAGCCGGATCAACACGTTTTCAAAATAACAACGTTCAGCGGAATTTGAAAATTTGGTGTCAACAGAATCCGGTCAGACTGCCGTTGGAACCTTCGTGGATGCGGACATCAGTCATTCTTACGCTGATGTTCGACAGAACTGGGGGTAGGGACTGCTTCGCTGCTTACGTAAGCCGACGCTGTTATTTACTGAGCTGTGACAGAACAGCCTCGACACAAGTAACTGTGCTCGTCTGAATTTCACCGGTCATGGTGGGTTCGGGCGGCGTGACGGCTGAACAGAACGTGAGTATAGTGTTCGTGCTGAATGCTTTTTTTGGCTACAGAAAGAACAATAGACCTATTGAGGAACAGGAATAGTGCACACTATGTAGGCTATTAGAGAATAATCCGTGTGGACTACTGAGGAATAGTTCACACCGTGTGGACTATTAAGGAATAGTCCGTGTGGACTACTCAGGAATAGTCCACACTGTGTGGACTATTAAGGAATAGTCCGTGTTGGCTACTGAGGAATAGTCCACACCGTGTCGATTGTGCCTCTGCTAAAGGGGTTACCACACAACTAGGTAGAAGAAGGAAGTGGGGACGAGAGTGTAAACAAACACTAACCATTTCTATTACGTTATATTGGCCCGTCCCTGTGGGAAGCCTTATGGTTTGCTTACTTTCTATTTCGGTTCAGTGTTAGCGCGCTTTCACAGGCTGCTTGTGGTAAACTCATTGTGACCGGTGTAAAGCCGGTTCCTTTAAAATATTTGAGTGTACTTTCCTAACCTCGCAAACGGTGCTCTTGGTGTGTGTATGTGCACCCCTTCTCTCTGTCTGTCTGTCTGTCTCTGTCTCTGTCTCTCTGTCTCTATCTGTCTCTCTCTCTCTCTCTCTCTCTCACACACACACACACACACACACACACACACACACACACACACACACACACACACACACACACACACACACACACACACAGATAATGCCTGTAATCTGATATCTACTCATCAGTAGCTTAGCAAGGACTAGTTGTTAGGTTTTTGACTGAACCTAAACTTCAATCCTTGTAAAATAAAGTTTTCGAGTTCGAGTTCTCTCTCTCTCTCTTCTTATCGCACGTTGCGTACTTTTGTTTGTGTACTCAAGTGTTTGTTCGAGTGCTTATGCATCTTCTCTGCGATACGAGCTTAATCTACGCAAAACGGAACTGCTCTGTTTATTTCGTACCTAATCAACGGACTAGTCAAACCAGTCACGGAGAGACCCCTTCCCTTTGGGAACTGAAATTCAGACTTAGTAACCACAAACTACCAATCCAGCAAAGACGATCAGTACGTATCCCAAGGGACGGAAGAATAATTATGTACTATTTGCAACAGTGGTGAGGAAGGAAATGAATTTCGTTATTAATTTGCTTAATTGTTCCAATAAAAATGTCAAAAGTATGTAGATAAATATTACACACAAAATCCCAGCGTGCCCAAATTCCGTAACCGTATGAACATGACTTCAAAATCTAAGAAAGATAAACTTGCTTGATTTATTAGTTGTGTTCTCAAGTTTTTTTGTTTTTTTTTATCAAACCAACAGCAAAACACAGCGACTGAAAAAAACAAATCGATTTTGTGCGCCTTAGTTACACACAACTTTGATTTGTGTTGGAGCACTGGTCCTTGCCTAATGTCTAAAGTGTTGTAGTAATGTATTATTAGTAGTTATGTACTTGTCAGTAAGGAATTTACTGTGTGAATGTAACTGCTTTCTAGCCCTCAGGGGCAAAAATGTCAGTAAAAGCTTAAAACCATTAGAGTAGGATGCCGGAAAGCAAGGAGCAGAGTGTGTGACTTGACTTATCTCTCTGCTACATGAACTGCTACATGTCTACACTCCGTCTGGTACACTACGCTCTTCTTCTGAGACCCGCATGCTGATAATCCAACAATACAAACGCAAGACTCACGGCTTTCGCACTTTCTCTTGCTTTGGCCCCCACATTTGGAATTCACTCCCACAAGACCTTAGACACTGCTCAACCCTGCCATCTTTTAAAGACAAACTGAAAACCTTCCTATTCTCACAGTATTTTCATCCCAAACAATGTCAGTACCCAGTTTCTGCTACAGTCGTGTGTGTGTGTGTGTGTGTGTGTGTGTGTGTGTGTGTGTGTGTGTGTGTGTGTGTGTGTGTGTGTGTGTGTGTGTGTGTGTGCGTGCGTAGTGCATGTTTTCGTTTGTTTTTCCGTATAATACTTTATGTAAATTGTTTTGGTAGGACTGTGCTCTACGCGTGTATAGAATATCATACTTAGGTTAATATGTGTAATGGTGCGGAGTGGTCAAAGGACAAGACACAGGCAGCGGAGTCAATAAAGTGGAGACCACAGCAGGCGTATGGCAGCAATCAGTTTTTACTTGTTCAGCCACAGACAGTTTTCAGCACACACACAAAATCATCACGCTCACGCATAGATAAGAGAACGGCGCGGGCCACAGGGAACACACGGTATCGCTACAGTAAAATCGCCCCTCTGGACCACAAAATGGCTGACAATTGTGTTTCCCTGGCCCGCACAAATACACTTTCCTCTACAATAACTAAACTAATTAAAACATCAAAAACATCAAATAAAAGCTACAGTTACAATCTTTTAAACTGTATAAACAAAATGTACACACATGACTTATTTTATTTACAACAAGAGTGGGAAGCGTGGCTTGCGCCTGTCTATATACAGATTCGTACAACTAAATCACAACTAACACAATGTACAAAATATAAATGTCACTAAAACTTACATCGGAATAAAGAGCACGCTCCCACGGTTAAAATGGTACATAACAATTACAATACAACGCTCTGTAAGAGAAGCAAGACAAACTCAAAGACTAGCATTAAAACAATCGGTGCGAACTTTCACCTGGGGCGCGTAACCTTAGTCGCAGCAGCGCTGATAGTGAGATTAAGTAGTCTATGAATACAACTTAGCTTCTACGGTACACAATACTTAATAAGTTAATTTCAGCCCAAAATAAACACTAAACATGAAGTCAGCTAAGCAAAATACTATACGACAACGCAGTGATCGACACAGAATTACTTTAATCGAATCAAAACAACATTTCACTACCATTTACTAGTACTAAACAAAGCGCGCCATGCAGACGACGGCTATAAAAGAATGGACCTAGAGAGGCATCGGCTACTAATTAAGCTCGATCCGGCGTCTGAATAAACGTTAAATAAACATTCTAAGATGCCAAAATATATTACTCATGGCTTGGTGCATAAAAAGGACTAAGTAAACAAAGAGTAGGTAAACAAACAAGCGGTCAAAATGTTAAGGGAGAAAAACAGATTTGAAAAAGGCGCGCACTGGCGGCTATCGCCGGTCGGCTGTGTGAAGGCCATGTGGCGTTACGCCACCACGCCGCGTTTCAAAACAAAAGCATCGTCTGCTCCGGTTCCCGGGTTACTAAAGTACAGTAATGAAATTGCATTGATCCGTTAAGCGGGGCGGGATTATTGTAAAACGTACAAAGAGTACTTGCTCACATATGTATCATGTGAGCGCATAGGGCGTTCATTAGCGCATGATAAATGTACATTATTATTATTATTATCTTCACTTCCCATCAATACTGGTTGCAGGGCAGAGCGGGCCATCCAGCCAGAGTCACCGGGAAGAGGTCGGGGGGAGGGAGCACAGGGAACGGAAGAGCAGCTCAGAAGATGATGACATGTTTCACACAATCTCACTCGATCCCGGCGTGCATCGCGGCGCTCCACGAAACGGTTCTGTCCCGGGCACAGCGTCACAGGTAGGTGATGACGATGGTGGTGGTGGTGATGACGATTACATCTCTGTGTGTGCGTGCGTGCGTGCGTGCGTACGTATGTGTGTGTGTGTGTGTGTGTGTTGTGTGTGTGTGTGTGTGTGTGTGTGTGTGGTGTGTGTGTGTGTGTGTGTGTGTGTGTGTGCATTTGACTGATGCAGTTTCACAGAGTTCCTACAAATGTGAAAAACAAATCGGAATTTAAAAAAATTCATGGACATACATGTATACAACTCTCAGTTGTTTAGGCAAACATGTGATTCAAACAAATCCTCCAAATTTTACATTCTTTCTCTGTGTCTGTCTGTCTGTCTGTCTGTCTGTCTGTCTGTCTGTCTGTCTGTCTGTCTCTCTCTCTCTCTCTCTCTCTCTCTCTCTCTCTCTCTCATCTCTCTCTCTCTCTCTCTCTCTCTCTCTCTCTCTCTCTCTCTCTCTCTCTCTCTCTCTCTCAGGAGTCTCTGTCTGTCTGTCTGTCTGTCTGTCTGTCTGTCTGTCTGTCTGTCTGTCTGTCTGTCTGTCTGTCTCTCTCTCTCTCTCTCTCTCTCATCTCTCTCTCTCTCTCTGTTTATGCGTGGATAGTGTGAACAGCCCATTGAGCTTTTGTTCTGGAAAAGAAAAGAAGAGAGAGAGAAGAAGAAGAAGAAGAAGAAGAAGAAGAAGAAGAAGAAGAAGAAGAAGAAAATGTGCAGTGTAAGAGCAACCTCTAATCTTTTGTCAGTTAATTATTTACGATGATAATGAAACGACCCCATCACCGCTGACCGTGCCCGTGAGATAATAAAGTGACCTTGGATCTTGAGCAGGGCTCCCTATACGCCTCCACACGGACACGAGCCTGGCGAGGAGCTGAACGCCAGTGCCAAGAAACCGCTGTACGCCGAGGACGAGAACGAGGAGAGAGGCAACTGTCAGGGCGCTTCGACTTCATCCTCTCCATGCTCGGCTACGCTGTGGCCTCGGCAACATCTGGAGGTTCCCTTACCTCGCCTATCGTAATGGAGGAGGTAGGAAGTTCCCTGCCGTCGCCTACCGTAACGGAGGAGGTAGGAAGTTCCCCTGCCTCGCCTGTCGTAATGGAGAGGTAGGAAGTTCCCCTACCTCGCCTATCGTAATGGAGGAGGTAGGAAGGGAGAGCGGGGAAATTTCTGGTTTCTCTATTGTAATGAAGGAGGTAGGATAGGAGAACGGGGCAACTTCTGTTTCTCTATCACGCCTATTGTAATGGAGGAGGTAGGAAGATCAGGGCAACATCTGGAGGTTCTCCTACCTCGCCTATCGTATGAGGAGGTAGGAAAGGAGATTGGGGCAAGTTCTGGTTTCTCTACCTCGCCTGTCGTAATGGAGGAGGTAGTAAGTTCCCCTACCTCGCCTATCGTAATGGAGGATCTAGGGAGGGAGAGCGAGGCAACATTTAATTTCTCTACTCGCCTATCGTAATGGAGGAGGAGGTGGGAAGAGAGAGCGGGGCAACTTCTGGTTTCTCTACCATGCCTATCGTAATGGAGGAGGTTGGAAGATCAGGGCAATATCTGGAAGTTCCCCTACCTGGCATATCGTAATGGAGAAGGTAGGACGGTCAGGGCAATATCTGGAAGTTCCCTACCTAGCATGTCGTAATGGAAAAGGTAGGAAGGTCAGGGCAATATCTGGAGGTTCCCCTACCTGGCATATCGTAATGGAGAAGGTAGGAAGGTTGGGCAATATCTGGAGGTTTCTCTGCCTCGCCTATCGTGATGGAGGAGGTAGGAAAGAGAGGCGGGGCAACATCTGGAAGTTTCCATTGTGGTGTGTTCATTAAAACCATAGCTTAAATTGGCATGCGCGCGCGCGTGCGCACACACACACACACACACACACACACACACACACACACACACACACACACACACACACACACACACACCACCATGTGTATCTAATGCAGGGGGCTCCCTGTTGATGATCATCATCATCGGTCTGCCCCCCATCCCCCCTCCATCACACACAACATCTGTTTCAATTTCAGGGGCCTTCCTGCTGCCTTCCTGTTGATGATGGTCATCATCGGTCTGCCGCTGTTCTTCCTGGAGGCCTCGCTGGGTCAGTTCTGCAGTGCCGGCCCCATGGCCTGCTGGCACTTCGCCCCGCTCTTCAAAGGTCCGTGCTGCTGTCCCCGGCCATTCCCCTTTCTCTGCACCTTTCTTTTCCTCTTCTTTGGTGTGCGTGCGTGCGTACGTGCGTGCGTGTGTGTTTGTGTGTGTGCGTGTGTGCGTGCGTGCGTGCGTGCGTGCGCGCGCCGCGTGCGTGCGTGCGTGCGTGCGTGCGTGCGTGCGTGCGTGCGTGTGTGTGTGTGTGTGTGTGTGTGTGTGTGTGTGTGTGTGTGTGTGTGTGTGTGTGTGTGTGTGTGTGTTTTCCTCTCTCTCTTCCTCTTTCTGTTCCCCTTGATTTTTCTCTTTTTTTTTTATCTGTGTGTGTGTGTGTGTGTGTGTGTGTGTGTGTGTGTGTGTGTGTGTGTGTGTGTGTGTGTGTGTGTGTGTGTGTGTTTTCCTCTCTCTCTTCCTCTTTCTGTTCCCCTTGATTTTTCTCTTCTTTTTATCAGTGTGTGTGTTGTGTGTGTGTGTGTGTGTGGTGTGTGTGTGTGTGTGTGTGTGTGTTTGGAATTTTCTTAGATCGCTTGTGACTATAAGCAGGATGACCTGTTTTATTCCAAGGGTAAAAAGCAACGAGAGGATCTTTTTTAATTAACGTGAATAGACCAGGAAGGTCGAAATTAGAACAAGGAAGAGATTCCTAGCACTGTAGCAGAAGGCAAAGCATGCATGGCTATATTCTGACCTACTCAAGGCTTTAAAAGAAACATTTGCCAGCCTGGGCGGTTCAGCAGAGGAGACCTTAATTAATTTCTCCTTGCGCACTGTGGGAGTGTGAATGGCGCCGGCAGCACACAGTAGTTGGAGTTTTTAACAACAATAACAATATACTTTATTATCCAGCGAACAATTAAAGCTGTCGTTCCATGTTATACATTCACACACAACGAAGAACTGAACTGCATATATATCAATAGTTCAAAGTCATAAAATACGTATACACATTTAGACATACACCCCCCTTTCTCTCAATCTACACACACTAAAGGAATCATTGTGGTTGGTT
>OY757547.1:5676954-5680923 GCA_963584105.1 Alviniconcha strummeri | reverse complement strand
GTATGAACATGACTTCAAAATCTAAGAAAGATAAACTTGCTTGATTTATTAGTTGTGTTCTCAAGTGTGTTTTTTTTTTTTTTTTTTTTTTTTTTTTTATCAAACCAACAGCAAAACACAGCGACTGAAAAAAACAAATCGATTTTGTGCGCCTTAGTTATACACAACTTTGATTTGTGTTGGAGCGCTGGTCCTTGCCTAATGTCTAAAGTGTTGTAGTAATGTATTATTAGTAGTTATGTACTTGTCAATAAGGAATTTACAGTGTGAATGTAACTGCTTTCTAGCCCTCAGGGGCAAAAATGTCAGTAAAAGCTTAAAACCATTAGAGTAGGATGCCGGAAAGCAAGGAGCAGAGTGTGTGACTTGACTTATCTCTCTGCTACATGAACTGCTACATGTCTACACTCCGTCTGGTACACTACGCTCTTCTTCTGAGACCCGCATGCTGATAATCCAACAATACAAACGCAAGACTCACGGCTTTCGCACTTTCTCTCGCTTTGGCCCCCACATTTGGAATTCACTCCCACAAGACCTTAGACACTGCTCAACCCTGCCATCTTTTAAAGACAAACTGAAAACCTTCCTATTCTCACAGTATTTTCATCCCAAACAATGTCAGTACCCAGTTTCTGCTACAGTCGTGTGTGTGTGTGTGTGTGTGTGTGTGTGTGTGTGTGTGTGTGTGTGTGTGTGTGTGTGTGTGCGTGTGTGTGTGTGTGTGTGCGTGCGTAGTGCATGTTTTCGTTTGTTTTTCCGTATAATACTTTATGTAAATTGTTTTGGTAGGACTGTGCTCTACGCGTGTATAGAATATCATACTTAGGTTAATATGTGTAATGGTGCGGAGTGGTCAAAGGACAAGACACAGGCAGCGGAGTCAATAAAGTGGAGACCACAGCAGGCGTATGGCAGCAATCAGTTTTTACTTGTTCAGCCACAGACAGTTTTCAGCACACACACAAAATCATCACGCTCACGCATAGATAAGAGAACGGCGCGGGCCACAGGGAACACACGGTATCGCTACAGTAAAATCGCCCCTCTGGACCACAAAATGGCTGACAATTGTGTTTCCCTGGCCCGCACAAATACACTTTCCTCTACAATAACTAAACTAATTAAAACATCAAAAACATCAAATAAAAGCTACAGTTACAATCTTTTAAACTGTATAAACAAAATGTACACACATGACTTATTTTATTTACAACAAGAGTGGGAAGCGTGGCTTGCGCCTGTCTATATACAGATTCGTACAACTAAATCACAACTAACACAATGTACAAAATATAAATGTCACTAAAACTTACATCGGAATAAAGAGCACGCTCCCACGGTTAAAATGGTACATAACAATTACAATACAACGCTCTGTAAGAGAAGCAAGACAAACTCAAAGACTAGCATTAAAACAATCGGTGCGAACTTTCACCTGGGGCGCGTAACCTTAGTCGCAGCAGCGCTGATAGTGAGATTAAGTAGTCTATGAATACAACTTAGCTTCTACGGTACACAATACTTAATAAGTTAATTTCAGCCCAAAATAAACACTAAACATGAAGTCAGCTAAGCAAAATACTATACGACAACGCAGTGATCGACACAGAATTACTTTAATCGAATCAAAACAACATTTCACTACCATTTACTAGTACTAAACAAAGCGCGCCATGCAGACGACGGCTATAAAAGAATGGACCTAGAGAGGCATCGGCTACTAATTAAGCTCGATCCGGCGTCTGAATAAACGTTAAATAAACATTCTAAGATGCCAAAATATATTACTCATGGCTTGGTGCATAAAAAGGACTAAGTAAACAAAGAGTAGGTAAACAAACAAGCGGTCAAAATGTTAAGGGAGAAAAACAGATTTGAAAAAGGCGCGCACTGGCGGCTATCGCCGGTCGGCTGTGTGAAGGCCATGTGGCGTTACGCCACACGCCGCGTTTCAAAACAAAAGCGTCGTCTGCTCCGGTTCCCGGGTTACTAAAGTACAGTAATGAAATTGCATTGATCCGTTAAGCGGGGCGGGATTATTGTAAAACGTACAAAGAGTACTTGCTCACATATGTATCATGTGAGCGCATAGGGCGTTCATTAGCGCATGATAAATGTACATTATTATTATTATTATCTTCACTTCCCATCAATACTGGTTGCAGGGCAGAGCGGGCCATCCAGCCAGAGGTCACCGGGAAGAGGTCGGGGGGAGGGAGCACAGGGAACGGAAGAGCAGCTCAGAAGATGATGACATGTTTCACACAATCTCACTCGATCCCGGCGTGCATCGCGGCGCTCCACGAAACGGTTCTGTCCGGGCACAGCGTCACAGGTAGGTGATGACGATGGTGGTGGTGGTGATGACGATTACATCTCTGTGTGTGTGTGCGTGCGTGCGTGCGTACGTATGTGTGTGTGTGGTGTGTGTGTGTGTGTGTGTGTGTGTGTGTGTGTGTGTGTGTGTGTGTGTGTGTGTGTGTGTGTGTGTGTGTGTGTTTCTCCTCTCTCTCTTCCTCTTTCTGTTCCCCTTGATTTCTCTCTCTCTCTCTCTCTCTCTCTCTCTCTCTCTCTCTCTCTCTCTCTCTCTCTCTCTCTCTCTCATCTCTCTCTCTCTCTCTCCTCTCTCTCTCTCTCTCTCTGTGTGTGTGTGTGTGTGTGTGTGTGTGTGTGTGTGTGTGTGTGTGTGTGTGTGTTTGGAAGCTTCTTAGATCGCTTGTGACTATAAGCAGGATGACCTGTTTTATTCCACGGGTTAAAAAGCAGCGAGGGGATCTTTTTTTAATGAACGTGAATAGACCAGGAAGGTCGAAATTAGAACAACGAAGAAATTCCTAGCAGAAGGCAAAGCATGCATGTCTATATTCTGACCTACTCCAGGCTTTAAAAGGAACATTTGCCAGCCTGGGCGGTTCAGCAGAGGAGACCTTAATTAATTTCTCCTTGCGCACTGTGGGAGTGTGAATGGCGCCGGCAGCACACAGTAGTGGAGTTTTTAACAACAATAACAATATACTTTATTCATCCCAGCGAAAAATTTAAGCTGTCGTTCCATGTTATACATTCACACACAACGAAGAACTGAACTGCATATATATCAATAGTTCATATATCAATAGTTCAAAGTCATAAAATACGTATACACATTTAGACATACACCCCCTTTCTCTCAATCTACACACACTAAAGGAATCATTGTGGTTGGTTGCACGTGCAGGGCTGGGCATCGCCATGGTGCTGGTGTCGGCGCTGACATCCATCTACTACAACATGATCCTGGCTTGGGCCTTGTACTACCTCTTCGCTTCCTTCACCTCCGACCTGCCCTGGAACACGTGCAGCGGAGACTGGAACTCGCAAGGTGAGTGCTCGCAGTCGTTGCTGACTCAAATCTGGGGCAGATTGTGCACTTTCACATACCTATTCCACAGTTAATCTGCACAAATTTGGGCCTATTGTGCACTTTCGTATACATTTTCCACAGTTAATTTACACAAATTGAGCCACATTGCACTCTTCCGTATACCTTTTCCACAGCTTAATTTACACAAATTGGGGCACATTGTGCACTTTCGTGTACCTTTTCCACAGTTAATTTGCACAAATTGGGGCAGATTGTGTACTTTCGTATACCTTTTCCACAGTTAATTTGCACAAACTGGGGCAGACTGCACACTTTCGGATACCTTTTCCACAGTGTACAGAAATTGGTGCAGATTTTGAACATTCGAATACAATTTCCACAAACGTCCACAGTAATACAAACTTGTATTCTTGTTACTTTTCCGCCAAACGAGTTGATCCCGGTAAGGGAGAGTGGGCTGGTGTGCGGAGAGGTTCAGGGCGTGTGCGTTTATGTGTATGCATGCGTGTGTGCGTGCGTGCGTGCGTGCGTACGTGTGTGTGTGTGTGTGTGTGTGTGTGTGTGTGTGTGTGTGTGTGTGTGTGTGTGTGTGTCTAATGCAA
>OY757547.1:5654454-5671954 GCA_963584105.1 Alviniconcha strummeri | reverse complement strand
CCCCACCCCTCCCTCTTTCTCACTCACGCTCTCTCTTCTTTTTTCTCTCTCTTCTGTCCTTCCTCCTTCTCCTCTCGCGGGACGCTCATTCTCTCTGCATCTCTTCTCCCCCACCCCCCACCCCCCCCCCCAACCCCCACCCCTTTCTCTATCTCAGCGGCGGGTATGTCAGTCGGACTTTGTGCTAATATTTAAACTGTTGAGAAGTAAAGTTTATACCATCAATCGGTATCTCACTTTCTCCTCTGTCTGTCTGTCTGTCTGTCTCTGTCTGTCTCTGTCTGTCTGTCTGTCTGTCTGTCTGTCTGTCTGTCTGTCTGTCTGTCTGTCTCTGTCTTGTCTGTCTGTCTGTCTCTGTCTCTCTCTCTGTCTCTCTTTCTGTATGGCCTTTCACCCAACGCTCATAAACACTGCCAATGCAGTGCATTCCTTCGTGGCGGTTCCTGTCCGTAACTGAGTGACTGTTTGCAGGAACAGTGCTGCAGTCCCTTATCGTGTTTCTAGAGTCAGTGTGCAGGCCGTCACTATATATATTACTGTAGTGCGGTGATGTGTTGGCAGGGGCGGGACTAGCTTTCATCGTGTACCCGGAAGCCGTGTCCAATCTACCCCCATCCACCCTGTGGGCTATTCTCTTCTTCGTCATGCTGCTGACCCTGGGTCTGGATAGTCAGGTAAGTGTTCAGGTGTCCATCCATACTGCTGACCCTGGGTCTAGACGGGTAAATGTTCAGGTGTCCATACTGCTGACCCTGGGTCTGATATGTAAGTGTGCAGGTGTCCATACAGCTGACCCTGTGTCTGATATGTAAGTGTGCAGGTGTCCATACTGCTGACCATGGGTCTAGATAGGAAAGTGTTCAGGTGTCTACTGCTGACCCTGGGTCTAGATAGGTAAGTGTTCAGGTGTCCATACTGCTGACTCTGGGTCTGGACAGGTAAGTGTTCAGGTGTCCATACTGCTGACTCTGGTCTAAATAGGTAAATGTTCAGGTGTACACACTGCTTGGTCTAGATTGTCAGGTAACTGTTCAGGTGTCCATACTGCTGACCCTGGGTCTAGATAGTCATGTAAATGTTCAGGTGTTGGCATTGTGACACGCAGATAGTTGGCATTGTTACACGGAGATTGTTAATGGCAATTGTGACACAGAGATAGTTGGCATTGTTATACAGAGATAGTTGGCATTGTGACACAGAGATAGTTGATCATTGTGACACAGATAGTCAATAGCATTGTGACACGGAGATAGTCAATAGCATTGTGACACGGAGATAGTCAATAGCATTGTGACATGGAGATAGTTAATGGCATTGTGACACGGAGATAGTTAATGGCATTGTGACACAGAGATAGTTAATAGCCTTGCGATACAGAGATAGTTGCATTGTGATAGTTGGCGTTGTGAGACAGAGATAGATGGAATTATGATACAAGAGATATCTGGCGTTGTGATACGTAAACAGCTAGCATTGTGATACAGAGATGGAAAAGGGGAAGCCTGGTGTTTGTGGAGTTCCTGACCAAACACGATCGTCATCGTACAGTTGTATTAAACTATGACAATGTAAAATTTCAGGGCTGAAAAGTACACGTACGCGCCTCAAAACAGTGTATCTCTCGGTCCTGTAACGAAGCTAATTTCACCAGTGTGGGTTTTGATGAAAATCCTTTCACATATGCTAATGCAAAAAAAAACATAAAAAATGCTTAATGTTTTCAAATTTCCTACTTCTGTTGGTTGTTTTCAAGTGACACCGTGACAGCGAAGGGGTTAAGGTCATGACTGCCATCTTTTGCTTCAGTCTGCCATGCTGGAGACAGTTCTAACTGGGGTATTTGACTTGGGTTTAGTTAATCAGGTCATGACTGCCATCTCATGTTTCAGTTTTCCATGCGGGATACAGTTCTCACCGGGGTACATGATCCGTGTCTAGGTAGTCAGGTACTAAGGTCCTGGCTGCCGTCTCTTGTTTCAGTTTTCCACGCGGGATACAGTTCTCACCGGGGTACTTGATCAGTGTCTAGGTAGTCAGGTATTAAGGTCGTGACTGCCATCTCTTTGTTTCAGTTTGCCATGCTGGAGACTGTTCTAACCGGGGTGCTTGACCAGTACCCGCATCTCCGGCCTCGTAAAACGTTCATCATCTTCGTCATCTGCTGCATCTTCTTCCTGCTGGCTTGCCGCTTGCCTGTCCGGTAGGTGTCGGCAGCTGACACGCTGGGGAGCGGGGATGGCTCAGTGGTTAGAGCGCCGGACTCGTGATCGAAAGGTCGCGGGTTCGAATCAGTAATAAGTAAACCTGGTGCTTAACGTCCACAGAAACCATAAGGCTTATTAGGGACGGGGGGAAGAGGGAGATTATATATCTATCGCTACATTGTCACCACCAGCATGGTTCCTGCATTAAGATGGGCAGCGATGAGAGACATTTTAATGTTTTATCAATTGTGAGGGGCAAAGCCACAAGAGAGTGTCCACAGACCACAACTTTTGAAGAGAAAGGACAGCCGAAGCGGATTCGAACCTAGGCCCCTCCGCTTACCAGCCTAACGCCTTACCGCCAGGCCAAACCGGCTCACTGGTTCCGTCCCTTGCTGGTTCGGTCTTACTCACTCTCAGCCCTATAGCGGCATGTTTGCTCTTTCAGTTCTAAATCTTGCGACAGTCAAGCAGCTGCATTAAGTTTGAATGCCATCGATATTCACTTTAATGGTTTTTCAGTGTTGTTGTTGTTTGTTTCTTACTTTGGGTTTTGTTTGGCTTGTTTTTCATAGCTACTTTCATCGCTTGTTACTCTGGATTTTATTTGTTTTGTTTTTTAATAGTTACTGTCATCGTTTATTACTTTGGATTTTGCTTTGCTTGTTTTTTTTTTTATTATAGCTGTTTTCATCGACATTCTCTTTGGTTAGAGAATTTTATTTGGAATGGAAGTCTTCTTTCAGTTTCTCAGCCAGGATCAGTCACCTTTTTATTTTCTTGGGGAGAAGGTCGTCACTTTCTTGTGCGTAGAGAGAGAGAGAGAGAGAGAGAGAGAGAGAGAGAGAGAGAGAGAGAGAGAGAGAGAGAGAGAGAGAGAGAGAGAACAGGCATGATGCGTGGCGATAAAAGAGACGAGGAGTTGGAGTAGACCCACGTCACCACGTTGGTATGTTGGCTTGTTTTAGGGTGGGATGTACTTGCTGCAACTCATGGACAACTACGTTGGCGGCATGACCCTTATTTTGATCGGCTTCATGGAGATCGTGGCCGTCATCTATGTTTACGGTAAGGGACGATGGCATAGCTGCTAGATTCAGTGTGCATAGTTATACTTTTCGAGTTTTGTTAAATACTGAAAACTGAACAATCCACTCAGGACGCAGCTGAGGAGTGTCCAGTGGGACTCTAGGCTTTAAAGGAACTGTTCTTCCAGGATTGAGAGCCAAACACGTAAAAGGTTCAAAATAACGTTATTTATTAGGACAAGGTAAAAGCAGCAAATTTTCGTGATAATTCCCTTTGTCAAGCTACTAAACGACACTAGCAAATTTTCCGGGTAATCCCCTTTGTCAAGGAAGTAAAGAAGTCGTCACCCTACCTAACGTGACGACTTCTTTACTAAATGTGTCCACAATTCAACAGATCGATCTACCCACCACGCTTTTGTTGTTGTTGTTGTTGACATTTTTGTAATACGTCTTTGTTACAAAGATACATACATGGGGCACATGCGGCATTGGTACATTTAACATTTCATAAGTCATAAACATGGAATGAATGAACATACAGGAAAAAGACTACACAGGCTTGAGATTATACACAGGTATGGACTCTATGACATCTTTTTGTTGAGAGCATTAGCCTGCAAAAAAAGGTCTGTAAGTCTCGTACCTAGAAGAGAAATTTGAACATGAGCAACTCATCTTAGCATTGTATTCCTCTGTTTTGTATCTGTATAACAGTTGTTGTTTTTCTCCTAAATATATCAATGTTCGGAAGCTGGTTTTTTTTTTTTTTTTTTGCATTTGTTTAGATATTGCTTTGCCAGTAGTAAAATAATATCAAAAACGTTTTCTGTTTTGATGTTTTCATCAGTACCAAATAATATTAGACATTCAGACAGCCTTAATCTGTGATCTACCCACGACTTAGTCCTGCGATCTCTATGTGACAATTTAGCTAATAGACCAGTCAACTCTGACTGTCATCTCTGCTCTGAAGTATGTCAAATAAGTGCAGATAAGTGTTTTTGTTGTTTTATTTTTTAACAATAATTTCTATTGGTGTAACCTGCTCATACATGTTGTTAGCATGATGGTGAAGTGTTGCTTAATGTCCTCAGATGTCAGTTGACATATTAAGGACAAGTTGTGACCAATGCCGAAGCATGGTTCAATAAATCTTTACGTCCACGGAAACCAGAAGGCTCGTTAGGACGGACAGCCCAGGACGTCCACCTCGACTCTCACACAGCTCCTGAACTATCCGGGAGTTCTGAGATCAGTCTAATATCACTTATGTGGTGGGGAAAACACACCTAAGACTTTAAATTAAAAAAAGGAAGAAAGCTTTATTGGTTGTTGGTTGTTGTTTTGTTGTTGTTGTTGTTGTTGTTGTTGTTGTTTGTTTGTTTGTTTGTTTGTTTGTTGTTGTTTTGGGGGTGGCCGGATTTGGCCTCATTAATATACAGCCTTTGATTGGCTGGGATGTTTCCCGCGCGTTTTGATTGACAGAGTGGTCCATTCAGATCTCTGTTACAGTCTTTAGTCTGTGTTGACACAGCGGTCAGTTGCAGCAGCAAAAGTTTGTCTGACGTCTTTCGAGGGATAATTAACTCCCCTGTCACCTGTGTGTTGATTCTGCACGAGCGCTCTGGGCCTCGTTCTGTTTCAGATTTTGGGTGTTAAAAAAAGGGGGGGGGGAGGGGAAGAGTTGTTTCCCTTTCGTCTGGGGGGGGGGGGGGGGGGAGGGAAACACACGATGCTTTAACCCTTTTTGTCTGGGTTGTGAAAAAACAGTCGCTGACCCTTTTGCGTGTTTTGAGCAACGGAACTGGCTCTGTGTTCACAGGCTGTGAGCGGTTCTGTCGCGACATCAACCTGATGACGGGCACCAGTATTTTTGTATTGGCTCTGTGTTTATAGGCTGTGAGCGATTCTGTCGCGACATCAACCTGATGACGGGCACCACCATTTTTGTCTACTGGAAGGTCACGTGGTGTGTCCTCAGTCCTCTGACCATTGCTGTAAGTAAACTTCTATATAGTCGTCATCTGCTTCCTCTGACCTATGTTGTAAGTAAATATATAGATAGATAGATAGATAGATAGATAGATAGATAGATAGATAGATAGATACGTGATCTGCTTCTTCTGGCCTATGTTGTAAGTAAGTTTCTCTATATATAGTCGTGATCTGCTTCTTCTGACCTATGTTGTAAGGACACTTCTATATACAGTCGTGATCTGCTTCCTCTGACCTATGTTGTAAGCAAACTTCTATATACATATAGATATGATCTACTTCCTATATACATATAGATATGATCTACTTCCTCTGACCTATGTCACCTTTCGCATATAACATTCGGCAAGGATGAAATACTGTACTTTGAAATGTTGCTGATTGTTGTCATGTTCAGCTTTGTCTTTATTCTCTACTGACTTTATTCCACGTTCAGCAAATAGTAGGCTTAATTACCCAAGAAAGGCTGATGAAATACGACACGTGAAATGTAGCCGTTTGATTTTTCAGTTCATCTTTGTTTTCATGTTCGTGGACTACAACGAAGGCCTGCCTATCAGGGGAAGGCTGAAATACTGTGCCACGAAATGTAACTGATTATTGTTTCAGATCATCTTCGTCATTGTAACTGATTGTTGTTTCAGATCATCTTCGTCTTTGTAACTGATTGTTGTTTCAGATCATCTTCGTCTTTGTAACTGATTGTTGTTTCAGATCATCTTCGTCTTTGTAACTGATTGTTGTTTCAGATCATCTTCGTCTTTGTAACTAATTGTTATTTCAGTTTATCTTCGTCTTAGTAACTAATTGTTGTTTCGGATCATCTTCGTCTTTGTAACTGATTGTTTTTCAGATCATCTTCGTCTCAATGTTCATGGACTACAACGAACAGGCCATCCGATGATGAAATACAGTGCCATGAAGGGTGGCTGACTGTTGTGTCAGTTTATCTTTGCCATCATGTTCGTGAACGACAGTGAGCAGGCCTACCCGGTGATGAAATACAGCACCCTGAAATATTCGCTGAATGTTGTTTTAGTTCATCTTCGCTTTCATGTTCATGAACTACAACGAACAGGCCTACACGATGATGAAATACAGCACCCTGAAGTGTCGCTGACTGTGTTTTTTTCCAGTTCGTTTTCGTCTTCATGTTCGGGAACTACAACGATGATGAAATACAGCACCCTGAAGTGTTGCTGGCTGTTTTTTCAGTTCATCTTCATCTTCATGTTCGTGGACTACCGACCCTCTACCTACGGCGATTACGAGTACCCGGGGTGGGCAGATGCCATGGGCTGGCTGATGGCTGCCTTCTCCCTCATATTCATCCCCATCGGCATGATCTACAAAATCAACAGAGAGCGGGACGGGGCAAACCTACTGGAGGTAAACAGAGTTGACGGGGGCAACTTGTTCAAGGTAAACGGTGAGCGGGACGGGGCAAAAGGTAAACAGAGAGCGGGACGGGACATCAGGTAAACAGAGAGCGGGACGGGGCAAAAGGTAAACACAGAGCGGGACGGGACATCAGGTAAACAGAGAGCGGGACGGGACATCAGGTAAACAGAGAGCGGGACGGGACATCAGGTAAACACAGAGCGGGACGGGACATCAGGTAAACAGAGAGCGGGACGGGACATCAGGTAAACACAGAGCGGGACGGGGCAGCAGGTAAACAGAGAGTTGACGGGGCCAACCTGTATGTAGTAAACAGAGAGATGACGGGGCAGCAGGTAGACAGAGAGTTGACAGGGCCAACCTGTTGGTGGTAAACAGAGAGTTGACGGGGCCAGACTGCTGGAGGTAAACAGATGTGGGTTCAGGCTGCTGGTCACCCAGCGCCTTCAGCCAGTCGCAGCGTCTCAATTAATATTCTGCGCAAAGAACCCGAAGAGGGGGGGCCATTTTTTCCTCTCAAGCCTGAGGATAGCGAATCAGCGAGAGACTAGTGGATTCTCAACAAAACCTTTCGGAATAAGTAAAGGATAATCATAATCACATTTTAACTAATAAACTAAGTAATGGCGCACGTTAAGTCCGTGATGACGAAGGTGTCAGCAGCAACCAGATGAGGCGAATTACGTGCTGTACTCCGACTCAAACCATCGCGTACTGCACATGCGAGTCAACACTAAGGCTTTGCTCAGAATCCACCTGTCACACCCAAAGCATCGCGTTCCGGCACTTTCCTCCAGACTCTGTCAGAACTGGTTACGCCACTGAAGGGGCACTCTTTATCTCCGCGCAGCTGTCCACCGACGCGGTCAGCGCCCTCCGAAAGGTTCGGGCAGTGGTAAGACTGTGGAAGCGACATAGCGTCCAAGCACGCACATAAACATGAGCCGCATCCACCCCGCGTAGAAAATAAGTTCCGTCTCGATTCAAACGATTTGTGTTTTATTTGTGCTGGCGTAAGCAACATGGTCAGTTACAAAAGCATCATCGAAAAACTGTTCGTTAGCTGACAGTTTTTCGAGACCTGTGGCGTAATCAAGGAATGGAGGAAGGATGTCGTAAACCAGTGCTTGGAGTTTGTCCACCTGTCTCTCGTTCATTTGCTCTACCCAGGCACTACCATGTTCGCTTCAAGTTTGTTGCACGGACGTAATATCATCCATGAATGTGTACAGATCGTATCAATCAATCAATCAACGTTTTATTTTATGTCTGTTCACATCGACGTGATATTAGAACCCCCATCCGCACCCCACCCCCCCACCCCCCACCCCCAAGCATGCATTATTATAATAACTTACCCACAGGACTAGGAACAGTCAATTTAACAATAAAATTGATAACATCGGTATTATACAAAATATCTCTTACGTTGTTGCACGCATTAAAGTCATATCCATTTTTTAAAAATAACTCTGTGGTAATAGGGCATTCAGGTAGTACGTGTTTAACAGATAGGATATTTTTTACAGACGCAGGTCACTTTCTGTGAATATTTAGTGTACAGATCTTAGAACCCTCAAAAAGTCGCACTCTCGCTCCTCCCCTTTTCTCTTTTCCTACGTAGTGATTCGTCCGTTTGTCCCGTCACTCGTGCAGAAGCTCCGCCTCCTGACCCTGCCCTCGGTCTTGTGGGGCCCCGCCCTGCCCAAGTACCGGCAGCTGGTGGACTACGTCAAGGACTTCGAGGTGGACCCCTTCACTAGGATAGCGGCAGAGAAAGGGAAAGCCTTCGACAACAAAGCCTACACACCTGCCAGTTCCTCCGTCTCCGTAGTACCCGTGAGTATAAGGGCCTTTCAGGTGACGCCTCAGTGGACGTTAAGCAACATGAAAGAAAAGCCTCAGTGGGCATAGTTCAGGAGCTGTGTGAGAGTCGAGGTGGCCGTCCTGGGCTGTCCGTCCTAACGAGCCTTCTGGTTTCCGTGGACGTAAAGCTATACGGAACCATGCTTCGCCACTGGTCTCAGCTTGTCCCTAATATGACAACCGACATCTGAGGACATTAAGCAACACTGCCTACCCTACATGCCTCAGTGGGACAGAGCTCAGGAGCTGTGTGAAAGTCGAGGTGGCCGTCCTGGGCTCCCGTCCCTAATAAGCCTATGGTTTCTGTGGACGTATAGCAACACTCAACCAAGCCTCAGTGGTTGGTGAGACGGTTTGGCCTAGCGGTAAGGCGTTAGGCTGGTAAGCAGAAAGACCTCGGTTCGAATCCGCTTCGGCTCTCCATTCTCTTCAAAAATTGTGGTCTGTGGACACTGTCTTGTTTGTGACTTTGTCCCTCACAATTAATGAAACATTAAAATGGCTCTTATCGCTGCCCATCGTAATGCAGGAACCTATCTGGTGGTGACAGCGTAGCTATAGGTAAAAAAATCTCCCTCTTCCCCCCCCCCTCCATGCCCCTCCCCCCCCCCCATCTCCCCGTCTCTAATAAGCCTTATGGTTTATGTGGACGTTAAGCACCATGTTTACTTACTTGCCTCAGTGGGTCATGACAGATGGAGGAGATGGATGGAGAGTCGGTGGCGCAGGGCAAAAATACTCAATCCCGAAAGCCGAACTAAGCACGACAGAGCGTGGTCACCAAATGGATGGGTGACCGTTACGTGCTAGGCTTTGCGCCCGCCCTAAGATTTCTCCGAAGTCAAACTCTGTGCACACTCTATAAAAGTCCTTGGGGTGAGACTATGAAGCGAGGTCTCCCGTGTGAAAAAACTTGAGATCACGTAATGCACGTCAAAGATCCTGTAGTCCATGTCAGTTCGGTGGATTGTGGAATCACCAACATAACCCTGCTGGTGTCAGAATCTTCAGATTACTGAAGTTGGACACTATACGGAAGGAGGAGACAAGGACCACACCCCCGCCACTTTCTCCCTCTCTGTAGTACCTGTGGCGGAATGTCACAGTGATGTGGCAATGTGAAATAATGACCGATGTATGCACGAGTTATAGCCAGCATTGTCCCTCTACGTCTATTGTAGCGTTTGCGGAGTGTCATAGTGATATGGCAGAGTCATATGACAGGCATGGTGTGAAAGGTATGGCCAACACTGACCCTCTCCATCTCTATTGGGCAGTTCAGGCGGGGTTGTTAACTCCTTTGCCTTTTACCCGGCATTGCGTCCCTTGGCCGCTTTTACTTCCGGCGCGTACTTTCTTTAAAATGGAAGGCGGTGACAGTGAATTTGCAAAGTTTACACTGCCAACTTTAAAGACTTTTCTGAAGGCACGTAGTTAGAACCTCATTTTTGTCCACGAACTCGCGAGTTTCTGGTCAGCCGGAAAACGATGTAAAGACACTTTTTTCCACCCTCCATCACCTTTCCCCTGTAATTATTGCAACTGCAACAGTGGTGGCATTTGTACTGCCTGGCATTTCTAGGTTAAACTTCCGGCATTGTTATACACAGCGTGAACCAACGCCTACTCAGAAATCGGCCCGGAAGTGACAGCTGCGACTTCTTGCGCAAAAGATTACGAAGGGCATTCACTCGTGTAGACCAACTTTACTGAACCGCCCAATAGTAGCGGTGGCGGAGTGTCATATTGATGTGGCAGTGTAACATCGTGACAGATGGATGCACGAGGCATGGCCAACACTGAGATGTTCTGTCGTTGTTGTACCAACGATTGTTATAGTCCTGTGACATTTCAAATAATGATTCTGTTCATATTTTAAGCCAATAGCGAGGTTGACAAAAGTGACATAATTATATCCGTGTGATCATTGTTGCCATTCATCTATTGAAGTTTTGTTTTTGTTTTTGGTGTGTGTGTGTGTGTGTGTGTGTGTGTGTGTGTGTGTGTGTGTGTGTGTGTGTGTGTGTGTGTGCGCGCGCGCGCGCGCGCGTGGTGTGCCTGTGTGTATGGTATGTGCCTGTGTGTGAATGCGTGTGTGCCTGTGCGTGCGTGCGTGCGGGAATGCGTGTGTATGTGTGTTTGTTTATGTGTGTGTGTGTGTGTGTGTGTGTGTGTGTGTGTGTGTGTGTGTGTGTGTGTGTGTGTGTGTGTGTGTGTGTGTGACACAGACGTACACCAGTCAGATGTCTCTGAGGCAAAAGTCGCAGTCCATGATCTCCGGTATCTCCAGCCTCTCAGCCAGGACCAGCAACTCCAGCTTGACCTACGAAAGCAACGTGTGACCTAAGTCCGCCCCCCAACCCCCAACCCCCGTCCCTGTGTGTGTGTGTGTGTGTGTGTGTGTGTGTGTGTGTGTGTGTGTGTGTGTGTGTGTGTGTGTTGTGTGTGTGTGTGTGTGTTTGTGTGTGTGTGTGTGTGTGTGTGTGTGTGTGTGTGTGTGTGTGTGTGTGTGTGTCCATCTCCCTTTGTCTCCGCCCTCCCTCCTTCTGTTTCTCTCTGCCATTGTGTATCTCTCTATTATTATCTGTCTGCCTCACACATACACACACCCTCATTCTTCCAGCCCTTTACTTTTGGCTTCGCGCAACCTCATTCTGCCACATGTCTTCTCCCTCTACGTCTCTATCTGTCTGTCTGTCTGTCTGTCTGTCTGTCTGTCTCCCTCTCTCTCTAAATCCATTGATGATTGTATATTATGATTATGTTTTCGAGTCTACCATGGCAGTAGGCTACACTCTACGAAAACCTATCTGAGCACTACATCTTCTTCTTGGTTCATTTTGGAAGATGTTTACCTTGCATATTTAAATGTTTATGCTGTTTGTACTTATGCAAACAGCAATGATTCTAAGAAAGGTGACCTCGCAGTGGAGACTTTTCACAGTGACGTCACAAGTGTGGACAGAGGGTACTGGGGTAGTCAGGAATGTCGGCAGAACGACCATGACACTTTGTTCCCATTCATCAGCGGTGACAGACACAAAATGTCAAAACCTCACAAAATTTCAAGAGGAATCTGAATTTTGTTGTTGTCTATTTATGCATTTATAGAATTATACTTTATTTATACACTTGATTTTATCTCATCGTTTTGTACAGCGCATTGTGCCGTAGAAAGGGGTCATAGGGTCATGCGCCATAGAACTGTCCATTATCCTTATTATTATTCCTCTGAAGCTGTTGTACAGCCATGATGATGGTGTGGAGATCACGGCATCGTTTCCACACTCAAGTTCCAGTAAGGTGCTTGGTAAACATGACACTGAAATCTTTATTGTGTTTTTAACATCACCTTTTACCAGACTTTTACCACACTGAATGGAATATTTTTTACACATAATTGAGTTTTTATTACATTAAGGTAACTTTTTACAAGACTTTTACCGTAATGAATGGGATATTTTTAATACCGTAATGAGTTTTTATTACATTAAAGTCCAAAGTTTTTGTCCACATATGTAATTGTACACAGTTTGGAAGAAAACTACTGCACTGATCCAGTGCATTTTCCATGGCAAGCCTAAAAGCCTCTTTGTAGGTATGTGTGTGGTTCCCTTTTCTCCGCTCATTCCTAGAAAAAGGAACGCATTACGCAACCATCTTCTAGTATATGTGCATGTGTGTTCCTACAAACGCAAGACATACAGAATTTTTTAATTTTTTAAAGATCGATGTCAGCCATCACAATGAAAGCATACACTGGGGATATTGAGAATTCATCACAACATTATATGCACGTAAACATCGCACAGTTTCTTTATGCCTGAATAGATATGGTACATTATTCTTTGGTTTAAAAGAAGTAAACCAAATTGTAGCATCAAATCACAACTTCACAAGTTTAGTCCATATCCTGTATTATGTAGGTACTGTAACAGCTAGTCAATAGGTACACCATGCACAATCAAAATGTGTACAAGACACTGGAGCAGCTAGTCAATAGGCATACCATGCACAATCAAAATGTGTACAACAAGACATGTGCAGCACATAAATGACCTGTATCCGCAGTTTTTATTTTTATACATCATTAGCAAGTTTTAAAAATGGAAGTGACAGGAAAACGGACAGGAGCTCCACGGAACAAACGGAAAAGCACTGGAACAGCCAATATTCTATCAATAATATCTCGCTATATCTCCTCCCGCCACCCAGCTTTTACCAACATTTCCCCTATCAACCAGATATAATATTTATTATCTTAAACAAACAAATCAGTCAACCAGGATCAGTGAACTAAATACAGTATTACATTTCATAATCATAAAGCATAACGATGGAGACAATCAGTTCAAAATATTGCAAACGCTGTATAATCCTTCCTTATTCTCTGGAATAACATGCTCAAATACATCATGCTTTGTACAAAGAGGCAAAATACAAAACCAGCCGGCAGAGATGATGTTTATGCAACTATTTCTTTATTGTGAATGTGTTAGCTTTGAACCGGAACTTGTATAATCTTGGATGTGTGTGCATGAGTGCAAGTGTGTGTAAGTAATAAATTAATTAAAGGAATTATAAAGTGCAAAATCTTCTCCATAGATAATATTCTAAGCGCGCGCGCGCGCACACACACACACACACACACACACACACACGCGCGCACACACGCACGCACACACACACACACACACACACACTCACAGGCACCTGCACCCACACACACACACACGCACACTCACAGGCACACACACACACACACACTCACAGGCACCCGCACACACACACACACACACACACACACACACACACACACACACACACACACTCACAGGCACCCGCACACACACACACACACACACACACACACACACACACTCACTCACTCACTCACAGGCACCCGCACACACACACACACACACTCACTCACAGGCACCCGCACACGCACACACACACACACACACACACACACAGGCACCCGTGCGCGCACACACACACACACACACACACACACACACTTACTCACAGGCACCCGCACACACACACACACACAAACACACACACACACACATACACAGGCACCCGCACACACACATACACACACACTCACAGGCACCCGCACGCACACACACACACACACACACACACACACACACACACACACACACACACACACACAGAGAGGCACCCGCACACACGAACATTCTGACTATACAAAACTAAATATACACAGCTTAAAACAGGCAGCAAACAGAGATTTGAAATGGATGAAGACATCAGCACAGAACACAAAACATGGCCGGTCTACAGTTCTGGGTAAATAAATGTTTTCAGGTTGCATTTGAATGAGTCCAGAGACGCTTTCTGTCGGAGAGGAAGGGGAAGGTCATTCCATGTAGATGGACCAAAAACAGAAAAGGTGCGGGAACCAACAGTGGAGAGTCTGGTGCGAGGAATCTTGAGGATGAGAGTATCAGAAGCAGAGCGGGGGGAAATATCAAGAAAAATTATTTGTTTTCTTTCTGGTTGTCAGTACTGTGCCGTGTGCCGTATGTGTGTGTGTGTGTGTGTGTGTGTGTGTGTGTGTGTGTGTGTGTGTGTGTGTGAACTAGCACACTGCTAACACATGCATTTTCTTTTCTTCTGAAACGCCATGTGTAGAGCCTGAGCTTGTATTCTGTTCATTTATAAAACAAAAACAGATACCACAACTAAAGTCATCACATTCTTTGTCAGAGCTTAATTCGCGAGTGCTGTTGCTGCCTTTATCATCTCAAGTGCCTTCAAACCTTTTGCACGTGTAACAGTCCTTTTACTTGGCATTTCACTCAACATTTGCAAAAACAGTCAAAACAAAGGCAACATGATCACGTGAATAGTTACTGCCTGTAGTCAGTCATAGGAAGTGTGTTGAGCTCGGTAGTCGGGGGCATTCAAGATCAAGTGTCTCCTTGCCAGGAGTCCGGTAGACTGCGTGCATCAACCTTACTGACTCAGTTTTGTCTTCTCTGTGCATATGTGTGATAATTTATCTCTACATTGCTTAGCCCGTGGTGAACACAGGGTCACTTTCGTAATTAACCTATTCACTGCTTAGCCCGTGGTGAACACAGGGTCATTTTCGTAATTAACCTCTTCACTGCTTAGCCATGATGAACACCGGGTCATTTTCATGGTTTCGTACGCCTGTGGCCGTGTCTAACATTGGAGATTTTCGTCAGCGAAATTGTTGAAAACAAAATGGGAGATAACACTGTAAACTGTCCAGCATCTACGTAGGGATGTCAAAGCAGAAGTTCTATCACTTTAACCATTTGAAGAGGTAGTACTATGTTGCTTTGGAGAAAGTTCGAGGCCGATAATCAGATTCAAGATGGTGGTTAGTTAGTTGTTGTTTCGAGCCCAGTCAACCACAAAGGGTTATATCAGGGCTAACAAAAAAATAAAAATGGTTTATCTCCTAGTTATTTATAAAGGGAAGTGTAAAACGTTCTACTAAAAGTTTTGAGCAACTCTTCAAAAACATTTCACATAAACATTACTTTAACACGCTTCATATTTTGTAAAACACATTTATAAAGGGAAGTGTAATACAACTTTATTGTCTCTGTGTAGAGAAATTTGCTTTCTGGCTCGTCATTTACATAAAAACAATCAATAAAATTAACAATAAAACATCAACAATTTACATAAAAACATTCAATAAAATTAACAATAAAACATCAACAACTCAATGAAACACGGAGCTAAAAACCGCTCAAATACAAGGAAAATACTTAACAATATACACTACGTAAAAGTTTTGAACAATTATTTTAAAAATACTTCACACAAACATTACCTTAACACGCTTCATATTTTGTCAAACACACTAATTTTACGTAACAAATCAAAAATGATTTCAGGACTCGCATTCCGAAAGACTGAATACAAAGATTTTTGTGCGAAATATTTTTTCCTGACTTCCAACAATTCAGCACATTCAATCAATGTATAACTGTTAGTACAGTATTACACGCAACATAAACAGGAGCCTCTTCTTTTCTCAAGATAAAGAAATGTGTCAAATAAGAGTGATCAATGTGTAATCTATTTAAAACAGTGTTTTCTTTCCTTGTATTACAAAAAGATAACAGTTTGTCTGAAAATTTCGGTAAAATTTCACGTAACTTATTTGATACCATCCCACTCCTCCTGCCAAACATCACAGACATGTTTGGCAGTCAAATGTTTAAGGTCAGAAAAAGATACGAGACCAGCCGTCGGTTCAGTGTCAAGAGCCTCTTTTGCAACTCGTTGCCTCGTTTTCGCTAATACCTATATGTCCAGGGACCCACACAGCAGTTTCCTTTTTGTCTGCATTAATTTTGTGTGAAAGTTCTTGTATTTGTATTAGCAGAGGATGGTTAATTTTAAAGTTTCTAAGCGCTTGCAGAGCGGAGAACGAGTCTGAGAAAATCGTGAATTTCCTTTCTTTTGACTGATATGCTTGGTTAAGAGCAAACAGAATAGGGGTATCTGTTACTGTCAAGATGGAGGACCAGCGCCGTTGTTCAGCACACAGACCTGTGTTCAAACGGTACAGTGCACTGGAGGTCTTAGAAGAAGTCTTGAATGAGTGTGATAGTGGTGATAAAGACTTTGGGGGACCACATGACAGTGATTCAGACGAAGGTGAGATGGACAACAACCAACACCACCCTCTTTTGTCGGATGTTGTGGGTGATAATGATTACGACACGAACTCAGAACCAGGCAACAGTGAAACCGAAAGTGACTCTCAGCACGACTCTGATGCTGCCAAAGTTCCAGATGCCATTCCCAGCACTAGTTCACACCTCCTCCTGTCGTGAGAGGTCGTGTTAACACGTCAATTAAAATTAAATGTTTATTACAATAAGGTTACCATGACCATTACCAACACAATCAAATTATTATAGCCAAGGCAATAAGGAAAAAAACCTGCCAAAAATCTAAGAGAGATCTCAATAAAAGAGTGAGCAGGGAATAAATTAGTGAGCCTACCAAAGAAAGCAAACTTTTGCCCTGGCACAGAGCAGTGCTATATAGCCATGGCAGGGAAGGAGTTCAAGTCTTTGGTTTGGTCCGTAACAGCTGCAATCCTTTGAAGCTGCATTGTAGCTGTCCCTCTGGGATTCAGTGACCTACGTCAGAGTCTGATCATCAGTTGTTGGAGGGTGTAACGAGCGGGACAGCGAGGCTAATTCAAGGCCAAAGTGCCCATCACCGGTCAAGGAAGGTGTACTGCGCAGGGCAGTCTGGGACATTCAAAGTCATGTACTTGAGCCCCATGGGCGGGTGATGCCACTCCAGGCGGAAGTTCTGCAGGATGCGGGTCAGGAGCACAGCCATGTCCTGCTCCGCAAAGCGTCGACCTGTGGACACAAGCCTGACATGGGTGAACCACAGGAAGGGGGGGGGGGGCAAGCCTGGCATGGGTGAACCACAGGAAGGTGTGTGGGGGGGGGGGACCAGCCTGGCATGGGTGAACCACAGGAAGGTGGGGGGGGGAACCAGCCTGGCATGGGTGAACCACAGGAGGGGGGGGGGGCGGAGGGAGACAAGTCCGATATGGAGGAAGCACAGGAAGGGGGGGGGGCTTTCAAGCCTGACAAGGGTGAACTACAGGAAGGGGGGAAAATGAGTCTCGGATAGGTGAACCACAGGAAGGTGTGGGGGTGGGGGTGGGGGCAAACTTGACATGGGTGAACCACAGGAAGGTGTTGAGGGGGGGGGGGCAAACCTCACATGGGTGAACCACAGGAAGGTGTGTGTGTGTGTGGGGGGGGGGGGCAAACTTGACATGGGTGAACCACAGGAAGGTGGGGGGGAGACAAACTTGACATGGGTGAACCACAGGAAGGTGTGTGTGTGGTGGGGGGGGGGGGCAAACTTGACATGGGTGAACCACAGGAAGGTGTGTGTGGGGGGGGGGGGCAAACTTGACATGGATGAACCACAGGAAGGTGTGTGTGGGGG
>OY757547.1:5649454-5651954 GCA_963584105.1 Alviniconcha strummeri | reverse complement strand
AACACACACTCTGACCTCAGCGGGGATGTGGTATCCCCCAAGTACCATGTCTTTCTTCGTGACGCGACTGATCTCATTCGATATGGGAAGCATTCTGAAATGAAGCACGTAAAACAGATACAGAATGAATACACATGATGGCACACAACTCATTAAAATTTAGAATTAAAGTGTAACCAAGGCACATTAGAATTAAACTGTAACTTGGGTACATTAGCATTAAAGCTTAAACCTGGGTACCATTAGAATTAAAGTATAACATGGGCACCGTTAGAATTAAGAATTAAAGTGTAACCTGGGCACATTAGAATTAAAGTGTAACCTGGGCACATTAGAATTAAAGTGTTACCTGGGCACATTAGAATTAAAGTGTTACCTGGGGACATACAGACACCAGTGCTCATGACATGTAGGTGATGCCATGAAAAATTAAGTGGCGTGCAAGGGGTGGTGGAGGGGGAGGGCAAAGAAGGGGAGGTGGAGGAGGAAGGAGGGGGAGGGGAGGATTAAAGTGTACCCTGGGCACACCAGTATCACCTGCTGCTTTCCTTCATACAGGCACGGAGGTAGGTCATGCTGTTGATGTTGTGTGCAGTGAGTGGGGCTGGATACTCTGGGGCCACGGACCGCACCTCTTCATAGGCTTTGTCCTGCACCTCGGGGTTAGTGGCCAGGAGATACAGCGTGAACAGCAACTGCTGCGCTATCTGGAACAAAACCACTGCATCGTCTGGAACAATGAAACACAACACGAACATCAACTTATGTGTCGTCTGGAACAAGGAAATACAGCACCAACAGCATCCGCTGTGTCGTCTGGAACAAGGAAATACAGCACGAACAACATCTGCTGTGTCGTCTGGAACAAGGAGATACAGCACGAACAGCAACTGCTGTGTTGTCTGGAACAAGGAGATACTGCACGAACAGCAACTGCTGTGTCGTCTGGAACAAGGAAATACAGCACGAACAGCAACTGCTGTGTCGTCTGGAACAAGGAAATACAGCACCAACAGCATCTGCTGTGTCGTCTGGAACAAGGAAATACAGCACAAACAGCATCTGCTGCATCATCTAAAGCAAGGAGATAGAGTGTGAATGGTAAATGCTGGAACAAGGTGATACAACGTGAACAGCAAACAGTAAAAACAACAACAAAACAAATGGAAAACTTTCAAAGAAGAGAGACAGAGTGAAGGTGGCGACTTCTTTGACAGCAATGTTCTCTCTCCCCACCCCAGCCCCCATCCATAACTCACAGTAGGCAAACCCTCAAACTTTGAGTCAAAGACAGACAGTCAGTGACATCCTTGATAGAGAGGTTACCCCCCCCCCCCCTCCCCCCTGGCCCAGTCAAAACTCACAGTAGGCAAACCCTCAAAGAAGAGAGACAGGGTGAAGGTGGCGACATCTTTGATAGCAATGTTCCCTCCCCACCCACATCAAACGTGGGGTTCATAACTCACAGCAGTCAAACCCTCAAAGACAGACAGGCGGTGACATCCTTGACAGAGAGGTCCCCCCCCTCCCCCAACTTCTCCCTCCTCCCTCCTGACCCAGTCAAAACTCACAGAAGGCAAACCATCAAAGAAGAGAGACAGGGTGAGGGTGGCGATGTCATTCATGGTGAGCTCTTCCCTGGACATAAGGTAACGCAGGAAAAGGAAGTCATCGTCTTTCAGCTCTTTGCTGTCCGTCTTCTCCTTCAGACTGGCCAACGCCACGTCCAGATGTCGATGCAGCCCCCTGCAATTAAATGACAGCCGCATGAGGACGTTGCTCACATGAGGGGCCTTAATCCCGTCACTGCCCCAGCCTGTAAAGTGTCCGGGCTGAAAGATGCACTGACACGCCTGCAAACAGTATATATTCCAGTCTATAACACATCTACCTTCAATGCAAAGCGTTTCGATGAAGATCCTTTCACATGCCAGTGTGAAAAAGAAGACAAAAAGGCTTAAGGGTTTCAAATTTCGTACTTTAACACGTCATTTCAAGTGACATTATGGCAGTGAAGGGGTTAACTGGTTTATGGTTTGGACCTTCTTCACCTTTACACTCCATCCCAGCAGCTCCGCTCTTCTGCAGACACTGAAGTGTTCAGAATGTCATCATTCTGCACTAAGTCTATGGTCAGGGCTCTTTCTCTTACCAGACTCCAGATACATTAGTTACAGAAATAATTACAAAAATATTTATATTTCTGATGAAATAATAAAGTAATCGTGAATCTGGAACCAACTCCCTGTTTCCGTCATGCTGCCTCTGTCACTTCTGTCAAATCTTTGCCCTGTTATAACTGTCCTGGCTGACTGGGCACAAAAAAAACAAGTTCCTTCTTTTATATCTTCCTTGAAAAGCTTTTTTCTTTTCACAAACCTTTTCTTTTGCCCCATTTTCTGAGATACGTAGGAAAAAGCAATAACGGCAGCTCTAAGCAGTTCAGATGTTTCTAACTTTTATCGCTGCGTGTAATTTTGTCATTGTTTTTTACCCATGT
>OY757547.1:5621054-5649254 GCA_963584105.1 Alviniconcha strummeri | reverse complement strand
AGTTTGTATTTTGAATAAAACGTCGCTTCAACGAACGAGACGAAATAATATCAGTTGCCAGAACATTATCATCTGACCCAGTTTCAGCCCCATGTGTGTGTGTATGTGTGTGGTGCGTGCGTGCGTGTTTGTTGTGTGTGTGTGTGTGTGTGTGTGTGTGTGTGTTGTGTGGTGTGTGTGTGTGTGTGTGTTTGGTGTGTGTGTGTGTGTTTGGTGTGTGTGTGTGTGTGTGTGTGTGTGTGTGTGTGTGTTTGTGTGCGTGTGTGTGTGTGTGTGTGTGTGTGTGTGTGTGTAACAGTTTCACTCGGTGGCTGCTGCCTTTGGACAACACAGGCCGTTTCAGTGACTGCATGGACACGCTCTTTCACGCATACCGTGATCTGTACGATCAGCTGCTTCATGACTGCATATAGTCTCACACTCTTTGATCGGATTCACTTCAGTCGTAATCCTGCAGTCCCTTAATTCTCACATCGTCGCATCAGCCACAGGTTCAAAGCCAAACTCCAAGCACCGGTTTACTACACTGTTCCTCCAGCCACTGCCGTAACTGATCGGTTATGTCAGAGGCAAACTCCAAGCACTGGTTTACGACATCCTTCAACCACTGCCGTATTTAGTTACGCCATAGGGGTCCAGAAAACTGTCAGCTAATGAGCAGTTTTTAGTTGTTGCTCAAACAGTAGTAAGTTTGCTACAGACAACTCAATAATGATGATGATGAGTTGATGCTTAATGTCCTCAGATGTCATTTGACATATTAGGGACAAGTTGTGACCAATGCCGAAGCACGGTTCAATAAAATCCACATACGTAAGGTGTATGCGTGTTTAGCTGTAACCTGCCACCTGCACTTTTTGGCAGAATGACCGGGATTTTTTACGTGCTACTGTGGTAACACGGGGGTGGAACGGATACCGAAATAAGAGTCAGCACAGAAAGTCGACCCTGGAGAAGAAAATTCTCCGCCGTTCCAGCAGGGATTCGAACCCGAGACCTTTCAATCACGAGTCGTTGCTCTAACCACTGAGCTATCCCGCCCCCACAACTCAAATAAAAACAAGGTGAGTCATTTATAGCCGCCAACAAAGTTTACACCAGCGCAGATGGAGGAAGGTGCCGGAAAGCGATGCTCGGAGTGTGAACGTGGCTGTCAGCTCACAGTTGTTCGTTAGTGCTAACTGCAGTCAGTTTGTATAACCACGGAAACAACTCGGAGTACACCAGGCTGCGTTTTCCTCAGTTATAACCGCTCACAATGCCAGGAAAAATAAAATCGTTCGAACCGAGATGGAACTAGTTTTTCTTTTACTCGCGGCGACGGCGGACGCGCCCGATGTTCATGTGCGTGTTTCGGCGCTTTTGGCCTAGTGTTTGCACAGTCTTAACGGTACAACACTGGAAGTCCAAAGCGATGCTCGGAGTGCGAGCAGTACTCAGACACTTCGCAGATTTGACAAAGAGCGCTGACAGCGTGAGACTGCGGTAGACAGATGCGCGAAGGTAACGAGTGCACCTTGAAAGATGTAACCAATTACGACAGTTTCAGGACTGCCGGAGGAAGGGTGCCGGATAGCGTAGCTTGGGGTTTGCAGGAAGGGTGCCGGAAAGCTAGGTTTGGAGTTTGGAGGACGGGTAGGTCACGTGACAGAAAGCGAGGCTTGGAATTTCAGTGGAGAACGGGTAGGTGACGGAAAGCGAGGCTGGAGCATAGTTCAAAGCTGCGTGTGACCTAAGTCACTCTGGCAACACTCGACTCGGCAACACTCGAGTCGACAACACTCGAGTCATCCGCGGCACTCGACTCCGGGGCAAAACTATAAGACTCGTCGGTCCCACTCTTCACCGGTGACCGTAAATACTGGCCACTTCGAATCTTGGAAAGCGCCACGGCATCTTGCGCCGCGGGGCCCCCCTCGCCGTCCCAGCTTTGCGGACCTTCTTCCTGTGTTGAAAAAAACCCATGGTGATTAATCCTACCGTTACTGGTAGCAGAGTACCAAACGTGGCCCCCAAAACCAAGATCGCTGACCTCTTGGTGTCCGGTACGGGCCCATAATGAGCAAGCGTCACATTTATGACCAGACGCGCTATTGCACTTCTGCGCGCTTTGGACACTTCCGTCGCCTGTATGACCACTTCAACCGCCGTCGGGGGATTGTAAACGGCTAGAGGTTGCAGAACGATGAACTCTCCGTGGTCGCCTTTGGTGGCTATGTCCATGTACTCCTGGAAGGAGGCTTGTCCGGTCCGGATTTGATGCTGTACGTCACGGGGTATCCCAGCGCATCGCCGTCCCGGGCTTTGATGTCGCCTCCGGGTTCGATATCCCTCACATGACCCGAGTAGGTCGACGGAATGATTACCGTGTACGTTGGGGTGCAGTTGGTCTGGCCGGCCGCGCACTCGAAGGAAAATGCCGGGGGAATGTCGTCGACATCCGTGATGGTGACGGTAGTACCAAAAAAAGTCTACATTAATACAGTACAAATAGCAGAGTTCATCGGTGCAGAGCCATAAACAGTGTACATCACTTCAGTACCAGAAACATTGTTCACCACTGCAGTACCAAAATCAGTGTACATTACTGCAGTACCAAAAACAGTGTACATAGCTGCAGTACCAAAATCAGTGTACATTACCGCAGTATCAAAACAGTGTACATCAGTGTAGTACCAAGAACAGTGTACATCACTGAAATACCAGAAACAGTGTACGTCACTGCAGTACCGAAGACAGTGTGCAGTATCAAAAACAGTGTACATCACTGCAGTACCCAAAACAGTGTACATCACTGCAGTACCGAAGACAGTGTGCAGTATCAAAAACAGTGTACATCACTGCAGTACCCAAAACAGTGTACATCACTGCAGTACCGAAGACAGTGTGCAGTATCAAAAACAGTGTACATCACTGCAGTACCCAAAACAGTGTACATCACTGCAGTACCGAAGACAGTGTGCAGTATCAAAAACAGTGTACATCACTGCAGTACCCAAAACAGTGTACATCACTGCAGTACCAAAAACGCTGCACCGATCTGTGTACAGTTGACCACAGTGTCCGGCAGTCCCGTCTTGCTGTCCAACAACCCGGCCTCCAATGGAGTGGTCAGCGTCGTGAGCAGAGTGATGTACCCTTTGCCGGCTGGGACGGCGCTCGACTACGTCAGCGGCGATTCGTTCAGCATGCTTTCCTCGCTCTAACCAAGGCGGGCGTCACGTCTCTTTTGAACGGCGCGTAACTGATAACGTTTCATTACATGCATTTTGTCGTCCTCATGATTCAGACCCTGCTGTAGGAGCCTCTCCTGTGTTGATAGTGATGATAGTGTGTTGTATGCGCTTAGAATAGTCTCTAGGGACAAGATTTTGCGCTTTAAAAATATATTTATTTATATTTGTATTTATTATTCATTTATTTTTAGCATGGACGGGATGGATGAGCTGGTCAAATGTTGACTGGCTAAATCAAATGATAGTTATTTGCTTGTTTGGATTGGCTGTTTGTTTGAGTGAATGGGCGAGGTAATGGTTGACTGCTTGCTTGATTGACTGATCGTTCTACAGCTGCAGACATCACTCACTTCGCCCCTGACAACTCGGCTTTTGAGAAACTTCCGCCGGGTGTGTTTTCCGAGCTCCTGTCCAACATCCGCTACTCAAAAGTGAGTCATAGACCTACACGTCAGATATTTTTTGTAACCTATCCCTCTACTCACCAGTGAGTCATAGACCTACACATTAGGTACTTTCTGTAACCTATCTCTTACTTACCTAAGAGCAACTGACCTACGAATCAGATTTTCTGTAACCTATCTCTTACTTACCTAAGAACCATTGACCCATATCTCAGATATTCTTTTATGTGACCACGTGTACATCAGACGTTTTCTGTAACCTATCTCCTACTTACCTAAAAACCATTGACAAGCAGCTCAGATATTCTTTTATGTTACCTAGTGTACACCTTAATTACCTGGTAACCACTGAATTTGTTTTTCTGTAACCACGTGTACTTCTTACAAACCAATCAACCACTGACGTACACCTTAGATATCTTTTCTATGACCATGTGTACCTGTTAGTATTACTTGCCACTGACCTACACCTGGCTTACCTGTAAAGCATTGACATATTGGGCGGTTCAGTGAAAGTGATTTGCACGAGTGAATGTCCTTTGTAATCTTTCGCGCAAGAAGTCGAGGGAGGTCGCAGCGTCACTTCCGGGCTGATTTCTGAGTAATAAATAATAATAATAATAAGACATAAATTTTCTATAGCGCTATTCCCCGCTGAGCGAGCTCAACGCGCTTGTTCACATACATGTACATAATATATTACATTTACATTTACTAACGTATCATATACAAATAATCTCATAATACATACTTAATAAATTACACTAATATAAAACAAATACTTGTACAATGGCACATAAAAAACTGCTATAAAACACAGAGACGTTACAATAATTTAAAACAGGTACATAATTCAAAAGCTGTGTTCTAAGTAATTAGTATTAGTACTATGCTAAACACACACACACACACACACACACACACACACACACACACACACACACACACACACACACACACACACACACACACACACACACACACACACACACACACACACACACGCACGCACGCACACACACTGACACACACACACACACTGACACACACACACACACACACTGACACACACACACACACACACACACACACACACACACACACACACACACACACACACACACACACACACACACACATGCACCTCTCCATCCTCCCCCCTCTCCCTCTGCCACTCTGTTTGTCTCACATGCAGACATACTCTCTCTCTCTCTCCCCCCCCCCCCCCCCCCACCATCTCTACCGCTCCCTGCATTCTCTCTCACTCTCACTCTCTTAACAACTGTGACAATTAAAACACTCAGGAAGCACATTCATGCGGGGGGTTAGTGTGGGGGGTTGGGGGGCGGAGGTGGGAGGTGAAGGGGGGGAAGGCGGGGCTGAAGACTGCAGAGATCCTACTGGCAGAAAGCTGTCGTAAACAAGTGAGTTTTGAGTCTGGATTTAAACAGTGGAAGGGTAGAGTAGACGTTGTTTCACGCTGTGTATAACAATGGAAGTTCAACCTAGGATTGCGAAGCAGTACAAATACCACCACTGTTGCAGTTGCAAATATTACTGTGGAAAGGGGATGGAGGGTGGGAAAAAAAGTGTCTTTGCGTCGTTTTTTGGCTGATCAGAAGATCGCGAGTCGTGCAAAAAAAAAAGTATATATATAAAAATTGGGGGGGGGGGGGGGGGGGGGCATCCTATAGCACGAGCAACAAGTTATTGCTTGTTGCCAGACATATTCTGACTACGGGCCTCCAAAAATGTCTTTAAAGTTGTGAAGAAGGTACGCACCCGAAGTAAAAGCAGCCAAGGGACTTAAGCGATGCCGGGCAAAAGTCAAGGGAGTTAACAACCCCGCTTAATACCTCAGATCATTGACCTATACCTCAAGTATTCTCTTCTGTGACCTCGTGTACCTATTATTTGCCACTGACCTACCCCTTAGATATTCTTTTCTATGATCTCGTGTACCTGTTACTTGCCATTGACCTGCACACCTTATACATTCTTCTCTGTGACCTCGTGTGCCTGTTACCTGTGTAATGAATTTTATGTATACAATAGCAAATATCAGGCTTAAAATGAGACCCTAAATGAAACCCTAAAGAGATGCTGAGCCTGAGCTTAAGCCTGAGCTTGATCTTGAGCCTAAAGCTGACCACCCTGTAAGTAAGTAAGTAAACATGGTGCTTAACGTCCACAGAAACCATACGGTTTATTAGGGACGGGCACACGACCACCCTGACCAACACGGCCCGATATAATTATACTCTATTGTCGTATCTCCAGGAATATCTCCACCGCCAAGGCTCGTGGCACCCTGTAGTTGCCAATAAATTTCAACATCAAAGGAAGCAAGTTTCAGAGCTCAGTAGCTGTGTCAAAGTCGAGGTGGCCGTCTTGGGCTCCCGTCCCTAATAAGTCTACGGTTTCTGTGGACGTAAAGCAACACTCCAACAAAGCACGTTTCCTTGTCCAAGGCGGGAGGTTTGTTACGTCCAGCAAATCTATCGAAGAGCCCCGTCGCGCTCCGGCTGGTGACAGCTGTCTGGCCGTACCTGCATGTCCCTCATAACAATCAATCTCCCAACAACAAAAAGCAAGGACGATCGATAAATTATGTGGCCTCGCAGGGCGCTCATCTTCATAGTTAAAGAGGGCATAACACCATTGTCTTACACTTGCCATTGACCTATAGACCTTAGATATTCTTCTCTGTGACCTCGTGTACCTGTTACTTGCCATTGACCTATAGACCTTAGATATTCTTCTCTGTGACCTCGTGTACCTACCTGTTACTTGTCATTGACCTATACATCTTAGATATTCTTTTCTGTGACCTCGTGTACCTACCTGTTACTTGTCATTGACCTATACACCTTAGATATTCTTCTCTATGACCTCGTGTACCTGTACCTATACACCTTAGATATTCTTCTCTGTGGTACTTCGTGTACCTGTTACTTGCCATTCACCTACACCCTTAGATATTCTTCTCTGTGACCTCGTGTACCTGTTACTTGTCACTGACCTACACCCTTAGATATTCTCCTCTGTGACCTCGTGTACATGTTACTTGCCATTGACCTATACACCTTAGATATTCTTCTCTGTGACCTCGTGTACCTGTTACTTGTCATTGACCTGTACACCTTAGATATTCTTTTCTGTGATCTAATGTACCTGTAACTTGTCACTGACCTACACCTTTAGATATTCTTCTCTATGACCTCGTGTACCTGTTACTTGTCATTGACCTACACCTTAGGTATTCTTCTCTGTGGCCTCGTGTACATCTTGCTTACGTGTGAGCCATTGGCCTCATGCACTCTTTTCTGTAACCGCGAGTACCTGTACTCTGTCTGCATGTCATGTCATGTCATGTCAAAGGTCGTGTGTTGCCTTGTATAGAGGTGCTGCAAAATCGTCATGTTGTATCAAATGGGTTGTCCTATGTAGATGTGCTGCACAACTACTCGTCGTGTTATGTTGTGTCAAATGCGTTGTCCTGTGCAGATGTACTGCAGAACCACTCATGTCAGAACCACTCATGTCATGCTATGTCAAATGCGTTGTCCTGTGTAGATGTACTGCAGAACTACTCGTGTCATGCTATGTCACGTCATGTCACGTGATGTCACGTCACGTGTGTTGTCATGTGTAGAAATGCTGCAGAACCACGTACCTAGTGAAAAGCGCCTATGTCACGTCATGTCACGTCACGTGTGTTGTCATGTGTAGAAATGCTGCAGAACCACGTACCTAGTGAAAAGCGCCTATGTCACGTCATGTCGTGTCACGTGTGTTGTCATGTGTGGAAGTGCTGCAGAACCATGTACCTAGTGAAGAGCGCCTATGTCACGTGATATCACGTGTGTTGTCACATGTGTAGAGGTGCTGCAGAACCACCTGGTGAAGAATGTGACGTACTCGGCTTACGTCAAAGCGAAGGGAGGAGTTGTACTGGACACACAGAGTGGTCAGAAACTCAACTTCACCGTTTCCGGTGTGTTTTGCTCTTCTTCTTCTTCTTCTTCTTCTTCTTCTCTCTCTCTCTCTCTCTCTCTCTCTCTCTCTCTCTCTCTCTCTCTCTCTCTCTCTCTCTCTCTCTCTCTCTCTCTCTCCCTCTCTCTCTCTCTCTCTCAACTACAATCCTTGGAAAATAAAGTTTTCGAGTTCGAGTTCTCTCTCTCTCTCTCTCTCTCTCTCTCTCTCTCTCTCTCTCTCTCTCTCCTCTCTCTCTCTCTCTCTCTCTAGCCCTAATATAACCCTCTGTGGTTGACTGCGCTCAAAGCACCAACTAACTAACGCTCTCTCTCCCTCTCTTCTTCTTCTTCTTCTTCTCCTCTCTCTCTCTCTCTCTCTCTCTCTCTCTCTCTCTCTCTCTCTCTCTCTCTCTCTCTCTCTCTTGTTTCAAAGACAAAATACTAAGGAAAACAGAAAGGGAGACTACAAAAGATAGCAGAGCAAAGAAAACGAACAGAAGGAGTAGCGGGCCGAGAAAAAAAGGAAAGAGAATGAAAATAGAAGGGAGTGAGACAGGAGAAGTAAATGGCGGAAAGAGCAAAATCAATAAATCACTGACTGAAAGAAGGAAAGGAGAAAGAAATATGTCCAGAAGACTCGCCGGACAAGGCTCAGAAACTTACGATTCGTTGACAATGGTCTGTAGCCAAATATATGTAAATACGATGAACAAACAAGTGTAGAACTGATGTAGCATATGGGTGTACAGCTGATGTAGCATATGGGTGTAGAATAAGTAAGTAATTTGGTGTTTTACGTCCAGTCAACCATTACGATTATCTCAGGGCGTATGGGTGTAGAGCTGATGTAGAATATCGGTGTGGAACTGATGTAGCATACGTTTGTGTAGCTTATGCAGCATACGGGGTGTGGAGCTGATGCAGCATATGGGTGTAGAGCGGCTGATGTAGCATATAGGTGTAGAGCTGATGTGGCATATCGGTGTAGAACTGCTGCTGTAGCATATGTGTGTAGAGCTGATGTGGCACGTGTATAGAGCTGATGTGGCATATGGGTGTAGAACTGCTGTAGCGTATGTGTGTAGAGCTGATGTGGCATATGGGTGTAGAGCTGATGTGGCATATTGGTGTAGAACTGATGTAGCATATGCGTGTAGAGCTGATGTGGCATATGTGTGTAGAGCTGATGTGGCATATGGGTGCAGAGCTGATGTAGCATATGGGTGTAGAACTGATGTAACATGTGTGTAGAGCTGATGCAGCATATGGGTGTAGAACTGATGCAGCATATGGGTGCAGAACTGATGTAGCCGGCATATGGGTGTCGAACTGATGTAGCATATGGGTGTAGAGCTAATGTAGCATATGTGTAGAACTAATGTGGCATATGTGTGTAGCCGAGCTGATGTAGCATAAGAGTGTAGAGCTGATGTAGCCTATGGGTACAGAACTATGTAGCATAAGGGTGTAGAACTGATGCAGCATATGGGTACAGAATGCATACAGGCTGTAATTAAGACAGCCTTCAGTGCGATACTTTGTCAGTCCGATGTTTCCACACTTACCACTGGGTCAGTGCCAGGTACTGCAGTGCTAGAGCCAAAGGTGTGATCAGTACACTAGCAGAAGACATAATGGCACCGGTCGAGTAACGCGACTACACCGCTTTAGTCAGTGCGTGGCTGTTTGACGTATGGACAGGTAACTGGCCCACGCTGTACTGACAGGGCCCGAGAAAAAACAGCATTTGGCCTGTATTACAGTATGGGGTGCTTGCTTTTCCACACTGTTAACCAATAAGGGTAGATCAACTTTGAACTCTGTTTATAAAGTTTGAAACGTGTTTATGTGCTCAAAATTGTAAATACAAGTACTTGAGGAATACCTAGAAATTCAAAGTAATATTATTCAAAGTAGGGGAGGGGATTTTGGCGGACTTTGTTGTTGTTGTTAACATATGTTTCTGTTTCAGGCAAGGGGACATTTCAAGTCGGAACAGCCACAGTGACATCACTAGACGTCAACGTCAACAACGGTGTCATCCACGTCATTGACACAGTCCTTCTGCCTGCCAGCTTATATCAACGTCTCCGCCGACCGTCGTTCCGTGGGGTGTAGAGCTGTGGGTTTCTTCCGTGGGGTGTCGAGCTGTGGGTTTCTTCCGTGGGGTGGAGAGCTGTGGGTTTCTTCCGTGGGGTGCAGAGCTGTGGGTTTCTTCCATGCGGTGTAGAGCTGTGGGTTTCTTCCGTGGGGTGTAGAGCTGTGGGTTTCTTCCGTGGGGTGGAGAGCTGTGGGTTTCTTCCATGGGGTGTAGAGCTGTGGCGGTTTCTTCCGTGGGGTGGAGAGCTGTGGGTTTCTTCCATGGGGTGTGGAGCTGTGGCGGTTTCTTCCGTGGGGTGGAGAGCTGTGGGTTTCTTCCGTGGGGTGTAGAGCTGTGGGTTTCTTCCGTGGGGTGGAGAGCTGTGGGTTTCTTCCATGGGGTGTAGAGCTGTGGCGGTTTCTTCCGTGGGGTGTCGAGCTGTGGGTTTCTTCTGTGGGGTGTAGAGCTGTGGCGGTTTCTTCCGTGGGGTGTCGAGCTGTGGGTTTCTTCCATGGGGTGTAGAGCTGTGGCGGTTTCTTCCGTGGGGTGTCGAGCTGTGGGTTTCTTCTGTGGGGTGGTAACGTAGAGCTGTGGGTTTTTTCCGTGGGGTGTAGAGCTGTGGGTTTCTTCCGTGGGGTGTGGATTGTGGGTTTCTTCCGTAGGGTGCAGAGCTGTGGGTTTCTTCCGTAGGGTGCAGAGCTGTGGATTTCTTCCGTGGGATGTAGCTGTGGATTTTCTTCTGTGGGGTGTAGAGCTGTGGGTTTTCTTTTGTGGGGTGTAGTGCTGTGGGTTTTCTTTTGTGGGGTGTAGAGCTGTGGGGTTTCTGTTGTGGGCTGTAGAGTCACGTGTGGATTTTGTGTAGCTGGGGTGTAGAGCTGTGGATTTCTTCTGTGGCGTGTAGAGCTTGGTTTTCTTCCGTGTGGTGTAGAGCTCTGGGTTTTCTTCAGTGTGGCGTACCGCAATGGGTTTTCTTCCGTGGGTGTAGAGCTGTGGGTTTATTTCCCCCGTGTGGTGTAGAGCTGTGGGTTTTCTTCCGTGGGTGTAAACTGTAGGTTCCCCCCCCCCCCCCCCCCCCCCGGGTTGTGTAGAGTTGTGGGTTTTCTTCCGTGGGGTGTAGAGTTGTGGGTTTTCTTTCGTGGGTGTAGAGCTCTGGGTTTCTTCCGTCGAGTGTGGCGCTCTGGGTTTTCTTCCGTGGGGTGTGGAGCTCTGGGATTTCTTTCGTGGGGTATAGCGGGGCTGCGGGTTAGTTAGGTCATTCATTGGCGTGTACAGCTGTAGGCTAGGTTAGGTCATTCCCTGGGGTGTACGGCTGTAGGCTAGCTTAGGTCATTTCCTGGGGTGTACAGCTGCAGGCTAGCTTAGGTCATTCCCTGGGGTGTACACCTGTAGGACAGCTTAGGTCATTCCCTGGGGTGTATACCTGCAGGCTAGCTTAGGTCATTCCCTGGGGTGTACAGCTGCAGGCTAGCTTAGGTCATTCCCTGGGGTGTACAGCTGCAGGCTAGCTTAGGTCATTCCCTGGGGTGTACAGCTGCAGGATAGCTTAGGTCATTCCCTGGGGTGTACACCTGTAGGCTAGCTTAGGTCATTCCCTGGGGTGTACAGCTGCAGGCTAGCTTAGGTCATTCCCTGGGGTGTACAGCTGCAGGATAGCTTAGGTCATTCCCTGGGGTGTACAGCTGCAGGATAGCTTAGGTCATTCCCTGGGGTGTACAGCTGTAGGCTAGCTTAGGTCATTCCCTGAGGTGTACAGCTGCAGGCTAGCTTAGGTCATTCCCTGGGGTGTACAGCTGCAGGCTAGCTTAGGTCATTCCCTGGGGTGTACAACTGGAGGCTACGTTAGGTCATTCAATGGGGTTCGATCTTTCCACGGGGTGCATAGATGTGAGACTGGGTCGGGTCTTTCCTTGTAGTGTAGCCTGAGATGTAGGGTGCATAGATTAAGACTGGGTCGGGTCCTTCCTTGTAGTGTAGCCTGAGATGTTGGGTGCATAGATTAAGACTGGGTCAGGTCCTTCCTTGTAGTGTAGCCCGAGATGTAGGGTGCATAGAATTAAGACTGGGTCGGGTCCTTCCTTGTAGTGTAGCCCGAGATGTAGGGTGCATAGATTAAGACTGGGTCAGGTCCTTCCATGTGGTGTATCCCCAGATGTAGACCGGCTTAGGTCCATTCGCGGAGTGTATAGCTTGAGATTGGGTTAGTTCCTTCTGTGTGTGATATGGTGCGCGTCGTAGTTTGGTCATTTCGTGCGAGGTTGTGCTATGGTCCGGTTTAGGTCCTTCTGTGTGTGCACTGCTCTCTAACTGAGTTGGTTCGTTCAGTGTGCGATGATGTGGTGATGTAGACAGGTCATTCCGTGTGGTGTCAGCAGTGCAGATTTTTTACACTTTACGCATGTTTTGATTATACAAAACAGCTGCTTGGACGGTTGCCAAAAATGTTGCTTTACACGTACCAGAGTATCACCGATTGATCCAAATTCTTCTTTATTCAAGAGTTTGTAATATGTATACAGTATAGTCGTCTGTCTCGTTGGTTGTTTTGTGATGATTTTTTAAATATATATTTTCTTTGCATGTTTTTCGATTTATCATGTGTTGTTCTAGTGGTGGACACGGTGGTGGTGCTTTCCGTTGAGAATCCAGTTCCTGTTTCTTTGTTCAAGAATTTGTAGTTTGTATACAGTATTGTCTGTCTCTCTGGTCATCAGTTTCATGCCGATTTCAACTTAAAATATACTTTTACACGTTGATACGAATTATCATTTGTTGTTATCTTTTCTCACAAATTCTCATTCGGATTCAGATCTATCACAGCTTCATTGGCTGCAACAGTCTTGGAATTAACGCGGATGATGAGAGACAAAAATAGTAACGACTGGTGCCAATAGCCATATTGTGATCATACAAAATCAACCGCCATACAGCATGCACCTAGCTACTAGACTTCACACTATCACACACCTGCTCACCTATTTTCACACATGATTCAACTATAATACCACAAACATTTTTTTAAATAATATACATCATTAATTATAAAATAGCTTAATAAGCCTACAAAGACATGACTGTAGACAAGATCACCTGGTGGTGGGTTGGCATTGGGGGGCAAGGGGGGAGGGGGGGAGTTGTCCATTGAAGACTGGCATTTAAAAATGAACCAGCTTATTCCAGCAACAAAAAATATGCATAGCCTAATCTAAATGAGCTGTGTGTGTGTGTATGCATGTGTATGTGTGTGTGTGTGTGTGTGTGTGTGTGTGTGTGTGTGTGTGTGTGTGTGCATGCATTTGTGTGTGTGTGTGTGCATGCATGTATGTGTGTGTGTGTGCATGTGGGGGAGTGTGTGTGTGTGGGGGGGGGGGGGGGGGGGGGGCATTAAAATAGTATGCTTCAGGTGTATTTCAAATATAATCATAATGTAAATCAGAAACGCTGAGTCAATAATATTCTTTAACAGAATCAAATTGGAATCATATTGCAGTTACATATTCCTGTCCTGCAAGCAAGGACTTCAAATGATAATGCACCTGTCAAAAACAAATTTTTGATTTCAAAATTCAAAGCAGCCGGAACTAATTTTTGGACTGGCCATTATGATACAACAAACTTTTGCCCAAATTCATCTGTGACGCATGCACTACCTCTTTGATATTATTGTTAAACGTTAATTTTTTTTTTTCATTATTGCAGATCACACATATTACGTATCATAAAGCAGCAAGTATCTATTATTACTCTCAGTATATAACATATTATAAATGTGTATCAATAATAATACTATTATTAGTATATATTACTTTTCACATTTTTCATAGTTTTGGCATTTGTAAAGCACAGTGAGTTGGCATAGATCAGAGAATAAAGCATAATAAAATTAATATGTATTTTATGCACTCATGTCACCTGAGGAACATGATCAAAGAGAACTTGAGTAGCTGTGGCACAAGACAGTGTTTTCTACACTGAGTCCCACTAACCATTACTAACACAATTAGAATTCTAAACAGGAGGGGGGAGGAGGATGTCATGGGGGAATATTAAAAAAAAATCCTCAATTTTAAACTTTCTTGCATTCCTTTTTTTCTTTCTTCTTCTTCTCAGTTGGAAAAAGGTAAGCTTTCTTGGATAAAACATGTTAGTGAAAAGGCTAGAATAGTAGAAACTCCTGCCATGTGCACATCCTGAACAGATCTTTGTGCTGATATTTTTAATTATGCTTTACTGTCATGGTGTCAGTTTCTACACACACACACAACTTACACACATGCATGTGATTGTGAGCATGCCCCTTCACACACACAGATGCTTACACGTGTACACATGCCCACATTCTGTTGTTTGCACAATTTCCTCATTCCTGGTGGCCCAAGCACATTATTGGCCGTGTGCAGGAGTTTGGCACGGCGCAGTACACCTGTTTCCGATGCACTCCGACTGTACCTGTACGCCAGATATTCTCGCACTGAAGTACAGATACAACACTTTCTAGATCTGGATGAACTCTTGGAGGTGAACTTTCCAGATGATGCAGCTCCCTCTGGTAGTGGAGATTCAGTTCTGCAAGGAGCAACACACATGGCAGTTGTGCTTCCTGCAGGCAAATAGTGACTGCTTGTACTTGCTTCCATATGAACCAGGGCTGGTACATCTGTGGAAGGATGGTCACCCCGTAACCTCTTTCCCCTGATGTTGTTGGAAGAAATGGCATCTTTAGGTTTAACACCACCTGTTTTGAGAGATGAAGGTGAATGCATCAGTTCTATGGCACTTTTTTCAGCTGGTGTGTCCATGGAGTCTGGATCTACTGCCTGTGAAGTAGACTGATGCCTGTCAGTATCACCAACGCACGAAGAGACTTTGCCTTCTGGTGCAATGTCCTTGTTAGCGACGGGTGCCATGATCTTGGCGAAGACAGCTGCCTTATTCCTGACGCAACTTTCAGTTTGTTGCTGTGTCTGTTTGTTCAGCCTCATGGCCTCAATGTTCTCATGAGAACTGTCAACCCATATGACATCATCCTGATCATTTGCGTCTACCTTTTCCTTGTGATTCCAAACATGAGTCGCAGAGTCTGTTCCTGGTGTGGTGCTGTCTGTCGTTTCTGGTTTTTGTTCACCTGCAGCATTTCTTTTCATGTCGCTGCTCTTTCCCATGGCTTTTGTGGAGACCTGCTCTGCACCCTTCTCCGTATCTTCATCCTCTGACAGATAGCTGATGCCCAAGGGATGAAGTCTCTTTCGGGGTCTCTTCCAAGAGGGTCTCTTCCTTTTTGAAGATAATGGTCCTGGCAAGTCTGGGAAGAGATCGTCAAACCCTGCTGTCTTTGGACACAGGTGGTTTTGCTCATCTGAAAACAAAGACCCGGTGTGGAGGCAGAGCGGATTTGGGGTGTCTGCTGATGAGCCAACAAGAGCAGCAGGACGGGAACTCCGAGTTTTGCTGAGATAAGGCTGGAAGCAGCTCATGTCCTCCCTGCAGGACACGTCCACTCCGAACGGACCCCGCACTTTCCCACACACGATAGGCACCACACAGGCCGGCTTCAGCTTGGACACAAACTCAACCAGCTCTGGATAGGAGCTGTGGTCCGAGTACGGCACCACAAACACGTTCTGTTGTCTGGCATAAGGTTCACCGCAGAAGCCCTGATACAGTGCTGTGGGCAGGATGACGATGGTGGGCTTCTTGGCATTCAGACGCCTGACAAAGTCGCTGGAGACCTGGTGAAAAGGCACCACCCTCAGTCGCAGGTCTGGCCGGCCAGTCTGAAAGACATTGGGGAAACCCAGAGCTGACACGACAGAGAAGGTGAGGACTGAGACGTTGACCATCTCCCCCAAGGCTAAGGCCACAGCTGCCAACAGCTGCTCCTTGCCCAGAGCTCGGGTTCCAAATACAACATCATGGTCACGGTGTCGCTCAGCAATGTTCACAATCTCCTCAAGAGCTTCCTGCCTTGATGGAAACACGCATTTGGGACTGCAGTATGTGTTGTCTAAGTACAGCCTGTCTATTGACCCAATGTGCTTGAAGAGCAGAGAGTCTTCTTCCAGCATGCTGGGACGGAAGCGAAAATCCCCAGTGTGAAGGATCTTGCCAAAGGAACCCTCAAACAGGAACATTACTGCACCAGGACAATGGTTGGCATTGATAACAGTCACTGAGATAGAATCACAAGACCTGTCTTTCGTCTTCACAGTTTCAGATGTTTCAGGCCTGGACAGTTGCTTCATGCTAGAGGAAGTCACCTGACCGTGTGCCTGCACACATCTGCTGTGGCAATAACCAATTATATGCGTCTGGCCTTCCTCCAGAGGGCGCAAGAGGGAATGGCCAATACCATGGCGTTCCACGAGCAGCTGAGCAGTGAGCGGTGAACAGTAAATGGGCCGCTGCCAGGTGGAAGTGAGGCCGACCACATGATCACCATGAAGGTGCGTCAAGAAGAACAGCCGGATGCCAGGGTGTTTGTGGGCCTGCCAGAAGTCCACAGCGATGGAGGTGCCGGGGATGACGCAGCCGTTCATTGACACCTGCTGATGCACCTGCCCCTTGGTGGTCTCACTGTTAATGTTGGCTACTTCTCACCCAACACAGATCTTCATCCGGTAATGGTGGCTATGGTGGCTGGTCTTTCTGGGGCTGAAACAGAGCAAGTTTCAAATGTGAGTCAGCTGATGATCACTATATCTGTGCAGTTCATCATGTGTATAAAATACACAGCTCATGACTTTTCATGCACATGAACGATGACACCCAATAAGAAAAGAAAGAAACAGTGGTAGGTGTTCATGAATTAAAACAGTTACTGACTTAGTAAGCTAAAAAGACTAAGTTACTGAGTTGGATTTAACTAAAATGACTAAGTTACCATTATACCAAGTCAGGAAAACTAAGGACTAGAATTTAAGATTATAAGAACCCTATACCTATTTGGAACTGGAAGTTCTACATGTGGGCTATTCCATGATATATATGGTGATAATGATAGTGATAGTAACAGTGATACTGACAGATCATAAATCATAAAAGTGCATGCCATGAAAGTGCACAAACACACACACACACACACACACAAACACACACACACACACACACACACACACACACACACACACACACACACACACACACACACAGTGACACACAAAAGTGCAAGCTTGAGACTTTCGCCTGCATTAATTGTTCTTCTTTCAAACTTCAGTGTGATGAAAATAAAGTTGATGTTCTGAATCTGAAATGTGTTCTTCAAAAAAGCTATTGCACTGTAATTTGTATTGCAAATTATGAGGACAAAAATTTGAAACAAGGATGACAGCTAGTCTTCTAAAACAAAATCCAAACACATGAACCACAGCCACAAGCAGACAAGTAGCCCACATTCATTTTTCAGCATTTAACTGTTGTTTTAAAAATAAAACAAAGTGTTTTTTTCGATACAAAGGGGCTTGCCCCAAAAATTTGCATGTTGTTTTGGTGTCATATTAACTGAGCCAATAATTTGAGGAGTCAATGAAAAATAAAACTGAATGTGAATGTGATGTGACGTCCAACACTGAATGCCACTATACTCCTGCACCTCCAGGCAGTGTGTTGGGATCAACTATTTTCTTCCTGAAGACCACATGATCACATGTTCCTAATCCTATGCAAAACAAAAGTACATGCAGACCACTTTTTTCTCCCCCCCCCCCCCCCCCCCCTCTTTGTGAAGTGAAATGAATGGTAGTGTGTGTATGTGTAACACTAACACAGTAACAGTGTATATAGTTTTGTTTATTGATTTTCTATTTTCATGATTCTTCCTTGATAAAAACAAAAACAAACTCAGTTCATCTCTTTGTAGTTCAAAATTGATAGTTCACACAACAACCCTCGGTCTTAGTTTTCTGTTCTTTTTGTTTTATGCGCACCACCAGTTGTGGAATGTTGCCAAACTACTGGGATTGCCACAGTATAAGTATGGACCCATATCATCCATAGATGATAATCAGCAGATGAAATGGTAAGTAAACATGGTGCTTAACGTCCACAGAAACCATAAGGCTTATTAGGGACGGGGAGAATGGGGGGAAGGGGGTATGGAGGTGGGGGAAGAGGGGGAGTATATATATAAAATATATATTTAAAAAAAAAAAATATATATATATATATACCTATTGCTACACTGTCACCACCACCCCGTCCCTAATAAGCCTTATGGTTTCTGTGGATGTTAAGCACCATGTTTACTGTCACCACCAGAATGACTCCTGCATTAAGATGGGCAGCGACGAGAGCCATTTAATGTTTCATTAATTGTGAGGGACAATGTCACAAGACAGTGTCCACAAACCACAACTTTCAAAGAGAAAGGAGAGCCGAAGCGGTATCGAACCGAGGTCCCGTCGCTTACCAGCCTACCGCCTTACCGCTAGGCCAAACCGGCTCTCTGGCGAAATGGTCTACATCATACATGTCGTATACATACAAATATTATTAGTATTAACAACTAACGTAACTGCATCATATTAATTTGGGCAGTGACAAACCTGGCACGATTGTGGCAAAGACCAAGTGGTAACTGGAGTTCTTCTAAGCGTCAAGGATGGCACAATGAAGTTTGTTGTGAAAGAAAACTAAAGATTATAACTTTGGTGCACAGTAACGGTGCGAACTTGTCCAAAATTTGCTTCTCGCGCCTCTTGATAGATAACTCGTGACAACGTCAATCTCTGTTTTGCAACAACCAAGGGGCACTACTCCAAACCGACTCTTTTTCAGGGTCACCAATGAACACAACGTGAGACCTGGGAGGTCGAAACAAATAAAACAAACGCGAGGGGTGTGAAGCATCAGGTAAAAAAAAAAAAAAAAAAAATTGTTTCCTAAGGTTTAGATTTGCAAATAGCTGCTCATATTTTGTCCGAGGAAGGCATTCCGTCAGTTCTTTCTTCGCTTCTTCTTCTATCTAAAACGGGGCCGGGTTCACATAGTTGATAGTGGAGCATTGGTGGCCGAAAGTGTGTGTGTGTGTGTACACATTTTCAAGAGTTTTAGTCAGTGAATGACTCCGTGAGTTTCCTGTTTATGTGAACTGTTTTGACATTAACCAAGTTCATGTCATTGTCAGTTCTTTCCATATTATCATCATTATTCCATGACAGGCCACAGTCTTATTTATTCTAAGGTTAGAACTTAGAACAGGCATTAGACTCTTCCTACTCCTAGTCCTAGTCCCAGGTTTACGGTTAGGGTGCCAGTAACAGTGTATAGTGACATGTGAGGAAAGGAAGACTGACATGAAGAAATGTGCCTCACTGAGGTCACACACACACACACACACACACACACACACACACACACACACACACACACACACACACACACACACTTATGTTTACATCTTGCTTTTCTCCAAATGCCACTTTATTTTGCATAAATTTCAGATGCTGCAACAATGAGTGCCTATGCCAGGAGAATGGCTCGGCTCTCTGCACAAATATTTGGTGAAATTGCCAGACCAACCAGCACCAAGTCAACCAAAGTTGTACGAATCTTCAGTGAAAAACCCAAACATTTAGACCGCCGTGTGGTTGACTACTACCCGCCATACAAAGATCTTACCATGATCTTTAAGACATTGAGAAACTATGGACTCTACAGGTATTGATGATTTACTGGTTTTATTCAATTTCAAATGTCAGTGACAGTGTCCTGGTTATGTAGTGTGATTGTATTTTATTGTTGTTCTTGGTCTCATAGAGTGTGGACACTTCCAGTTCCACAGGTGATTAGTCAGAGAAAGAGAACAGGAGAGAGAGTTATGTAATGTAATTATTTTTGTAATGTTTGACTGATAATGATATTTGGTATTATATAGTCACTAGTATAACCCACCATCAGCCACCCCTATCCCAACTCCTGACTTTTTTGTTCTCCGTATTGTTTCCAAATTCCATGCAACATGTACAGCACTCTGCAAATTAAGGGAGGGGGGTGGGGGTGCATTTATAATTTATTTATTGTCATCATTTATGTTTGATGGTGGTATTATTTAAATTGAAATGCATAATTAATTATTGTCCTTATTAGAAGGATTATTGTTAGTTTCGAATGTGTTTATTATTATTACAATATTATTGGTATGGCCAAATGATAAAAGCATTGGACCTAGCTACTGAATATGGCTAGTACAGTGCTCGTACTTGGAGTTTGTAGTGTACTTTGAGTTTATTTATATGAATGTGTCTGTTCAACTGTCTGTCAAGGGCTTTGGTTACCTGTCATTTTCTTTCTTGCTTGGAACAACTTTCCTGCTCACATTTCACATTGCAGTGCCCTCTCACAATTTAAAACTTCTTTTTAAACATTTCTCTTTACTCCTGCATGCTCTGAGATACTCTTAGTCTAAACCTCTCACAGGCATTGGAACCTCACTGTACCTGTACTGTAATGCCCTCTCTCTTCCCTTTCTCCAATCATCATTACCAGATGCAGTGTGCATGTGGCTGTCTACACAGACTTAAACTACCCTAGATACAGTTGGACATTGATGTGTGTGTGTGTGTGTGTGTGGAGTCTTGTGTACATCAATCATGTAACTGACCATGGACTATAGGGGATGTTTTCTGCTTACTTGATATACTTACTTTGGCCTTTGCATAGTGGGTTGGCCCGGCGGGTGAAAACAAGGTGTTAATGCTTGACTTGAAAAGAAGAGGGCTAATACTGATAGTAATTGAAACACTTTCTGTGTTTTCAGAGACGAGCATGAAGACTTCAAGGAAGAAATGAGACGTCAACGGGCGCTGCGGGGTAAAGTGAAGCCAAAGAAGGGAGAAGGAAAGCGAGCTCTCAAAAAACAGTAGTTCCCAGGAAGGATCGGTGTGAATGTAGGAGCTGTGCAGCTTCAAGTGTGACATCTTTGTCTTCTGCTATGGTGGTGTGCAAAACTGCATCAGATTTTCTGAAAGATGGCGACGGGTGTTGTGGTCTTGTATACATGGAAGAGTATTAAAAGTGTGTAGCTCTAGATTTGTGTGCTTTTAATCATTATTGGGGTGCATGTGAAGGTTTTCGTTATTTTGAAGTCATCTCTCTTGACTCTGGAGCTTGACAGTTGTTATCAAGTCACATAGACATTGACCACTCCACCTTAGGTCAGTCTAAAGCACTGGAAACACGCCCCTTTAAGCCAGCAGCTGGATATTCAATCAAGCTAAATTTCCCACCCAACCAGCCACTCAAAAAAAAAAAAAAAAAAAAAATCATTTACTTGCTAGAAATGAGGGTGGAGCTCACAGTCAGAGTGGAATGGTCTACTATCATGCTATTATTGTTTTAAACTTTGATCTCCAGATTCATTAAAATCCAAGACCTCTAATGTTCAGTGGCAATCAATGTAGGGGAGGTAATCCCACCATAATCCTAAGGGTTTGTTTCATCACAAAGTGTAGGAGTATTTGCATACTCTCTCTCTCTCTCTCTCTCTCTCTCTCTCTCTCTCTCTCTCTCTCTCTCTCTCTCAGCCAAATATTTTACACTGTTTGCAAAGCATGGCTTTATTCCATGGATGTGGTATAGTTTCAATAACAATTCATTATCATCATAAAGTTCATAAAAGTTCTGCCTGATGCACATACAAAACTAATCAGTATCACAGACCAGTGATTATGGGTGGTGCTTGTTGTTGTCCTTGGGGGAGAGGTTGTTCTTTTGGGGGGATGGGGTGGGTGGGGGTGGTTCTGTTAGAAATGCAGTTTAAAAAATGTGATGGTGACAGATGAGAATAATCACATTGCAATAAGAGCTGAACCATTAGTATTTTTCTTTGAGTACTGAGAAGAAGAAAAAAGACCAGAAGGCACTTCTCCTGTCTTTAGGAGACAATTTTAAAGGAAAAATGATAAGCATACCAGTTCTTTAAAGCTGCCCAACCGCAGAGAGATCACCTAAATTTCACTGACCATCAAGTGGGGAAGATAAACAGTTAAATTTTTTGTTTCATTTGAATGAAATGATGCTTTATATATATATAAAGGAAAAATGTATATATATAGAGAGAGAGAGAGAGAGAGATCACCAAATGGATCATATTTTTGTCATCAAACCTACAATTCTTGACATTAAATGCCCAGTCAACTGCAAAGGTCACATATCAGGGCAGTCTGTAGCAGGAGTTTGTATATATATTATATGTCAGCTTGGGTGTGTGGTGGGGAGGTGGGGGTAGGGGTAAATGCATGCCATGCACACACGCACTCGCACACACACACACACACACACAATGCCTGTGGCTACGTAAGCTTGGTTCCTTTTCTAACGATGTGCAAACTGCTGTAGCTATAACATTTAAATTTGTAAAATTCCTTTGTCTGGCTCAATCAAATGTCATTCAACAACAACAACAATTTAAAAATAGGGTAAATGCTTCAGGCAATACAGTTTAAGTCCAACGGAAATTCTAATCCAGTACAGTTCCACTTCGGTATAAATTTCTCAGCCAGTACAGTTCAACTTTTGGTGTAAATCTCTCAGCCAGTACACTTCCCCATTGAGAAGGTCGGTCCACTGGTGTAGTGTCACAACACTAAACAACCCTCTCCTCTCCAAGTCTCATTTTACAGCACCCTTCCTCCAAACTCTGCCACAACTGGTTACGCCACTGGTTACGTTCCTTACTTCCAGGCATCGGTCTGCCAAAATTGCCTTTATAAGTCTCACGCTGTCAGGGTAAAATTTCCCAAAGAGTCCAAAGATTATGGAAACAAAATGGAGTTGAAACCAGTGCATAAACGTCAGGCATGTTCATCCTGGGTAAATTTTTTGTTTCATTCAAATGATTCGGGTTTTGTTTGCACTGTAAGCAGTTACAATGTGTGTTTTTAAAACAAACAGCGTGATGTAATTCCAGGTGTGGTTCCAACCTTAGTGTTTGTGGAGTACCCATGACTAGGGCAGTATTTAGAGGAAGGATATCATAAGCCAGTGCTAGGAGTTTGTCCTCTTCTTCAGCAGCAGTCACTAGCCTGTTGTCCTGGCAGCTATGAAAGGGACAATTTTCACCCACTCCTTCGAAATCTACAATTGGCCAAAAGTTAGCTAGCTCAGGTGCAGCAGACTTAATGTTTCAACCAATCAGATGTACGTCATTGATTGACTCTGGTTGAGAAAGAAGAAAAAACAGCAGAGAAATGCTTTTTGTTCCAACAGGGCTGGTTCCACAGGCTACAGTTCTGGTCACTGTGCAGCAGACTTAATGTTTGAACCAACTGGATGTACATCATTGACTGGTTGAGGAAGAAGAAAACAACAACAAAGAAACGCTTTTAGTCCCAACAGGGCTGGTTCCACGGGCTACAGTTTTGTTCACTGTGCAGCAGACTTAATGTTTCAACCGATTAGATGTACATCATTGACTGGCTGAGGAAGAAGAAAACAACAAAGAAACGCTTTAGGTCCCAACAGGGCTGGTTCCACAGGCTACAGTTTTGTTCACTGTGCAGCAGCAATGGGTGGCAACACTTTGTGGCGATCAGACCCTGGTCGGTTGCCATGGCCCGATCCCAAGATCGGACGAGATACTGATGCAGGTTGCGCCTCCGGCAGGCGAGGCTTTGATGCTGAATTGTACCCCTTCTCATCGATCAAGGTCAGAGGATTGACCTTTTCCGTTGGGAGGATATCGTTGGGGGTGGGCTGGGCATTGGCAGCTAGGGTGCCTTGGTGGGTTTTGGGTGACCCAGGTCGTTGGAGCTCTGCAGCAGAGTCGAGGTCAGAAAGGTTGGAACTGGATGAGGCATTGGAGGAGGTGGAGTCGGGTGAGCCAGGAATGATAGGGATGTCTGGGTGAGGCGCAAGGGTGTTGTTGGTGTTGTTGTTGGGGGCTGAGGTGGCACGGGTGTCGGGGTTCTCGTCCATGGTTCCCAGGCCTTGCTGCTCCTCCACTGTCTGAGGGGCTGTGCGTGGATAGCTGCACAGACACACAGCATCTTTCACTGTACATAGACTTTGAGCTTGAGTTTATTGCCACCGTCTGAGGGGCTGTGTGTGGATAGCTGCACAGACACACAGCATCTTTCATTGTACATAGACTTTGAGTTCGAGTTCATTGCCACTTGTCTCGCCTCAACTCAACTCATAACCAAGTTCATTTGACTTGACACAGTGGATAACACAGTCTTATTATCTGATCAACACAATTTGAGGTTATTAAAATTAATATCTCAATGAAATTCATATGTGAACTGATACGCATTCAATGCTACATTGCCTCGTTGGATCATATTACCCAATACATAGTCAATGAGCTAATCTCCTGATGAAGATGATAAGACAAGAGGAGGCTTACTGGGTCAGAATCTGTTCATAGATGGGGGGCACGTAGCCAGCAACCACTTCCTTTGCTGCACTCTGTCGGCGCTTGTAGGACTCCTCCTCCTGAAAGCAGCAAAGAAGCAGGTTCGATGTCGGCCAGTCCCTTGAGGAAAAGCTACGTCACCTCACTTGGGTGAGGCTACACTACAGCAATTGCAAATTCCACACATTGCCCATCTTCCCAGTGTAAGGACTTTATACCCAGTCTTACCAGAGTAAACACTTTATACCCAGTCTTACCAGAGTAAACACTTTATACCCAATCTTCCCAGTGTAAGCACTTTATGCCCAGTCTTACCAGGGTAAACACTTTATACCCAGCCTTACCAGGGTAAACACTTTATACGCAGTCTTCCCAGTGTAAGCACTTTATACCCAGCCTTACCAGAGTAAACACTTTATAGCCAGCCTTACCAGAGTAAACACTTTATAGCCAGCCTTACCAGAGTAAGCACTTTATACCCAGTCTTACCAGAGTAAACATTTATAGCCAGCCTTACCAGAGTAAACACTTAGACTTATTAGATTAAGCACTTTCCTAGTCTTACCAGGGTAAGCACTTTATATCCAGTTTTACCAGAGTAAGCACTTTTTATCCAGTCTTACTGGAGTAAGCACTTACCCAGTTTTACGGGAGTCAGCACTTACCCAGTCTTACCAGAGTAAGCATTTACCCAGTCTTACCAGAGTAAGCATGTAAGCCATTTATACTCCGCCTTACCAAAGCATGCACTTACTCTGTCTTATCAGAGTAAACACTTAACCAGCTTTACCACAGCAAGCACTTACCAGGACCAAGTCTTACAAGAGTAAGCACTTACCCAGTTTTTAAGCATTTATCCAGTCTTACCAGAGTAAACACTTTCCCAGTCTTATCAGAGTAATCATGTAAGCCATTTCTACTCATCTTTATCAAAGCAAGCACTTACTCTGTCTTATCAGAGTAAACATTTACCCAATTTTACCACACCAAGCACTTACCAGGACCAAATCTTACCAGAGTACACACTTACCCAGTCTAAACAAGGCAAACAATTTTAAGTACTTTGAGTTGCGTTTGCCTGTGGGTTCACATGCTTTTTTATCTTGCCTTTCTTTCCCTTATCAAACCAGAATACTGTTGTTTAAAATTTAAACCAATTCACTCCAAAAAATGACTTGTAACACTTCAAAAACAAAAGGCAGTTACAGCTGTATGAAGAAGCACATCAAATGTTGGAATATTTTACTTAAGAAGAATATGTGACACTCTTTTTAATACAAAATTCTTAATTCTTATCCGAGATGCTTACTTGTATTTTCTCGAGAGAGAGAGAATTTTTCGTGAAGGATAGATAATTCTGACAACCCAAATTGTTTTGTGGAGACATTCCAGCAAGTTGCTAACCATGCCTCACAAAGTGACATCTTAATAATAACAATAGTCATAATAATGTACGTTTATCATGCACTCATCAGTGCCCTGAGGTCTTCAGGTTTTAGTGTAGATAAAGAAGCTCACCACAATGCCTCGGCCAGTAGCTGATCCAATAGGTCCTCGTGCCTGTGACATGCTGTCAGGGATGGATGGTTTGGACCATGTGCGAGCTCCCATGGCGTTGGTGGAGGCAGCCCCTGTCATGGCCTGGTAGGCTTCCAGCTCTCCCATGTCTGTGGTGGGATATGCCTGGCTGCTGGCATCAGGTGTCGTTGGACTAATACCCAGGTAGTCCATCACAAGTCGGCGAAGTCGACGGTAAGCGTCGGCTATGTCCTCTGAGATGGATACAACAGCAAAGGTTTAAATGAGTCTATGAGATACTTTGTTGGTAACTGTCTACATTGTGAAAAGTTTTTAAATAAGTCGATCAGATATTTTGTGCAATAACTGCTTTGTGCAATAACTGTCTACACTGTGAGAAGGTTTTTAATGAATCTGTCAGATACTTTGTGCAATAACTGTCTACACTGTGAGAAGGTTTTACATGAGTCCATCAGATACTTTGTGCAGTAACTGTCTACACTGTAAAAGAGTTTTAAATGAGTCCATCAGGTACTTTGTCCAATAACTGTCTACACTGTGAGAAGGTTTAAAATGAGTCCATCAAATACTTTGTGCAATAACTGTCTACACTGTGAAAGGGTTTTAAATAAGTCCAGATACTTGTGCAGTAATCACTGTAATGTCAAACAACAACATTAAAGCACACAATAGCGAATCTGCAAAGCTCACCAGCTGTATAGCAAAAAATCAACAGCAAAACATTAACATACATCAACACTAAACACAACTATAACAGAAAACCCTTGACAACACTAATCACAACAAACACTAAAATATACAAGAAACCTGCAACTGCTGCCATCTCAGTACACATTCTGTGCACACCATGCAACCAAGCACCAGTTTATAGTGTCACTTCATTCAAAGCCACTAAAGCATAGCAAACACTAAAATATACAACAAACCTGCAACTGCTGCCATCTCAGTACACATTTTGTGTACACCATGCAACCATGCACCAGTTTATAGTGTCACTTCATTTGAAGCCACATATGTAGGGTGTAGGTGTGTTAAGATGTAACCTGCTACCTGCACTTACAGCGGAATGACCAGGATCTTTTACATGCTACTGCAGTAACACAGGGATGGCATGGATACAAGAGCATATATGCTTGCTCTGAACAGTGAGCTTGGTCACAGGCAATCACACAACACATCTTTCCATGTCTGCTGATGGGGTGGGAAAAGCAAATAAAAACACAAGTGTAATGATTCCAGCCTTAGCTGTAAACAACTCACCGCTGCTGATCATCATGTCGAAGAAACCCGGGTGATCCTGGTTGTACTTGCAGTAAATGTCAGCTCGCTTCAAGGTATGCTCTATCTGTTCCTCTGAATACAGGCCGCGGTCTCGCAGGCGATGCTCATGAGCCTCTTTGTCAAGGGGCATGACGAGGACGTAGCGTGGCTCAAAGTAGGTGTTCTTCAATGTCAGCACACCCTGCAATGGGGAACGTTTTTGTTTTATTCAGCATGTGGGGAATTTTCTCTCTTTTATTCAGCTGGTGGGGAACTTTTCTCTTTTTTTGTTCAGCATGTGGGGAACTTTTCTCTTTTATTCAGCATGTGGGGAACTTGTTTGTTTCATTCAGCGTGTGTGGTTATTGCAGCTGTGTTCTCTACCACTTTCTCATTCAGCGTGTGTGGTTATTGCAGCTGTGTTCTCTACCACTTTCTCATTCAGCGTGTGTGGTTATTGCAGCTGTGTTCTCTACCACTTTCTCATTCAGCGTGTGTGGTTATTGCAGCTGTGTTCTCTACCACTTTCTCATTCAGCGTGTGTGGTTATTGCAGCTGTGTTCTCTACCACTTTCTCATTCAGCGTGTGTGGTTATTGCAGCTGTGTTCTCTACCACTTTCTCATTCAGCGTGTGTGGTTATTGCAGCTGTGTTCTCTACCACTTTCTCATTCAGCGTGTGTGGTTATTGCAGCTGTGTTCTCTACCACTTTCTCATTCAGCGTGTGTGGTTATTGCAGCTGTGTTCTCTACCACTTTCTCATTCAGCGTGTGTGGTTATTGCAGCTGTGTTCTCTACCACTTTCTCATTCAGCGTGTGTGGTTATTGCAGCTGTGTTCTCTACCACTTTCTCATTCAGCGTGTGTGGTTATTGCAGCTGTGTTCTCTACCACTTTCTCATTCAGCGTGTGTGGTTATTGCAGCTGTGTTCTCTACCACTTTCTCATTCAGCGTGTGTGGTTATTGCAGCTGTGTTCTCTACCACTTTCTCATTCAGCGTGTGTGGTTATTGCAGCTGTGTTCTCTACCACTTTCTCATTCAGCGTGTGTGGTTATTGCAGCTGTGTTCTCTACCACTTTCTCATTCTAAATCAACACTGAATTACCAGCTTTTGCTCCAACTGCTGTTTAGACCAGCATAGTGTTACTGGTCAAATTTGAACTATTTGTCCTTGTTCTGCATGTGAAGATGGGTCGTTCAGTGACACATCGGACCAGTTATAGAAATGCCCAAATGACTAACCTCAAGTTCCATGTGCACAACGCAGGCCAAGCCCTCCCGTGCCACGCCTTCTATGGCCTCCATCTGCAGTCCGTACCAGTGGTTGTTGTACTTGTTGGTCTGGATGAACTGGCC
>OY757547.1:5601054-5616054 GCA_963584105.1 Alviniconcha strummeri | reverse complement strand
TTCACAATGTTCTGAGAACATTAAAAGTAGGGCATGGTTACAAACAAAGTTTTGAGCTGTTCTTTGTTGCCAAGGTTGTTTGGCAACAAAACAAAAAAAGCTCAAAAACCTTAAACAATTTGAAGCAATAGTTCACTGGTGCCTGGCATAATTCAAATTGTTTATATTGTTCCTTGCACTTATGATTTCACAAATTTTTTACAAATGACCGGACAAAGTCTTCTGTTGCTATAGATCTGCATACTCACCTTGTATAATTTGATTGGCTGTTATCTGAAGTTATCTGTGTTATTTAGGAACAGACCAGTGCTAAAGTGACTTGTCATTCTCTTGATCACCTATTGGTTCAGTGCAAATTTAACTGGTTATTTTCTTGGTCACCTGTGTGATTTAGGAACTGACCAATGCAAATGTTACAGGTTATTTACTTGAACACCTGGGTTTGACTGGTGGGTCTAGGAACTGACAAATGATATTTGGCTGTTTGTTTTTTTAGTCAGCTATAATTTGGCTCAGTTTTTTTAGTCAGCTATACCTAAGAGGTGGGGGCAGGCACTCACCAGGTTAAGTGTCCGGAGAGGCAAGTTGTCAAGCCCTTGGATGATTTCCAGCTGGTTGTGGGCAAGGCTGAGGTGGTGCAAGCGTTTGCATTTCTCCAGACCTGTGATCTCACTGATGGTATTGTCTGGTCTGTGTCAAGGTTGAACTAGCAAATTTGTCATGCATAACACGGTATCCATATTTGCTAAGTTACTCAGTTTTGTCAGCCTTGTTTTCTGTCACAGCACACACACACACACACACACACACACACACACACACACACACACACACACACACACACACACACACAGTCACACACACACACACACACACACACGCGCGCGTGCACGCGCGCACGCACATGCACATGCACACACACACACACACACACACACACACACACACACACGCACACACACACACACACACGCACACACAACTACATTATATATTATATATATATAGAAGCCACCATTTTCATTTGACAGATTCAAAGAGCATGCTACAAAAAGTTAAAAATGGAATGTATATATAATGGACTTTTCTGAGCACAAAGATACCATTTTCAACTGAAATGAACTCAGCTACTAGGTGGATACGGGTAATATGAATGGGCTGCAAAGAAGGAACCAATGCATGTTCCCACAGCCATATGGTTGAATTTGAAAGTATATATATCCATAAACTAATAAAGGGAAACTAAACTAAAGAGGTATCGTGGGCTCTATCAATAAATGAAAGAACAAACAACACAAACACATGCTGCAGTTTTCCACTTGGTAGTTCATCCTGTTTGTTAACACTTGACATTTGAAAGTCATGAAAACAAGACTGAACATTGCTATTTTGTGCCCAGCAGTCTGTATCCACATCAGGAGCCAACCTCCTGATCTGCTCCTCACTGGTGAAAAGTATATTAACTTGGCTGCACCCTGAGGATCTCACATCCAAGGCAAAAAAGTACTTTTGACAAGTATTCATAGGAAAACCAAACAGAGCATGCAAATAAAAATGTTCACACATATAGGGGAGTGGGGGAAGCAGGTTGGAAGCATGAATGAAGAGTCACAAGTCAGAGGTTGCTATAACATAAGTTTTAATTACACCAACCAGGAAACAGTGTAGGCTCTCCCCTGAATCAGATACATAGGCAGCAGCTTGAACTAACTGATGACCTGCTACTGCAGGGACACTGGGGGAAAGAGGATGCGGCAGGCCCAGCACACAAGTTTTAACACTTTAGATAATTGGTGCCATAAAACTCCCAGTCCCACCCAATCAAAAAAGAAAAGGACAGGAAAGAAAGGTTAAAGGGTCATGGCCCTGGACACACACAGTGCACTCAGTTACACACATATTCCACATTTTCTGGCTAACTTGTGTCTTTGGTTTGTGTCCTTTCAAACCAGTCAGCAAAGGATACTGTCCAGCACCAGTCTTTTCAGGGCGTGATGAGCAGAGAGATCTCCCATGGTTGACAGCTGGTTGAATGACAGATCCACATCCTGCAGGTTCAGCGGTGGTGTGAAATCCAGCATCACAGAGATGCAGTTGTGGGATGCATCCAGTGTTAGCAGGTACCGCAAATTACTAAGAGGGCTCAGATCTGGAAACAATTTTTTTATGTTTTATATAATTATGAACTTCAAATTTTCATAAGAGACAGGCAGCCAGCCAGACAGACAGAGAGACAGACACAGATGGACAGACAGAGACAGTGACTGAGAGTTATTACTGAATATTACATGATAATATACATGTTCAAGTTCTGTGTATTTGAAAAGCTTAAAATACACTGAACATGCATAAAACTACAGACTGACTGAATCATTACCTGAAATATTGTTGTAAGGAATTTCCACTTTTTGGAGGTGCACATACTCTGCCAGCACAGAAATATCCACTAGACTGAATCCCTGCAAAACAAAAGCAGCAGGTAATGCTAACAGGTAGCAACACGGAACACAAAGATCAATGAAAAGTGCATCACAAATTATCAAGGTCCATCTACAGTGCTAGTATTTCACTGGAGCTGCTCAAATGGGCCAAAAGGAATGTATTCACACACACACACACACACACACACACACACACACACACACACACACACACACACACACACACACACACACAACAGCAGTTTATACTGTTCCAACTGGATGTAAGAGCAACATAATGGATCATAGGTGAGGAAAACTGGCTGGTAAGCAAGTAAGAACGATAATGAAATATTCAGTTATGTCTATCCTAGGTAATTATCCTACATGCATTTTGCATATTATTATGGCAAATTCTCAGATTACTCAGTAAACCAAATAAACAAATATTCACCAGGAGTAGCATTGAGATACAGCAAAAATGTTGTTTTGTCATATTATTTAATATATTTATACTCTGTAATTCTAATATATATAATACAAATAATTTCTAATAAACTCTGAATGCTAACAAGTGGATAGTCTTAGGAATAAGATTAGGAAGTAGAGGGAATTCATGGAAATCATTGATACATGTACATGTAGCATATATATAACCTCATTTCTTCAACTATACTAAAGCAGTAGAATACACCGAGCTAGCCACTCTTACATTAGGAATATGGTTAAGAAGTAGAGGGAATTCAACCCACATCCCCCCTGTGGTCCCAAGTCCACTGACTTAACTACTAAGACAAAATACCATTTGGAGCACAAGAGTATGAAATACCGACCGGTATTGCAACATTGAGGTAGACTTGATGCATTCCATCAGCAGAGCGACCAAGGTTGGTGAGACCGCGCCCCACTGTTTCCTCATCCAGTACTCCACCAGGTGACAGCTGCCAGATAAAAAATATATTAATTTTTTTATATAGTATATATATATATACATATATACAATCAGCATGAAGTTTGGCTACACCAGAGAATAGTGCTATACAAAAGTTATCTATTATTATTATTTATTATTAAAATGTAATCAACTGTTTAAAAGTGTAATTTCTTTCTCCATCTAATTCTAGGTCTAAATCAAGTCACTGAATTCACTCCCATCATCACACACATTCTCTCTCTCTCTCTCTCTCTCTCTCTCTCTCTCTCTCTCTCTCTCTCGCACATGTGCACATGCACATGCATGTGTGAGCAAGTGCTCTTTGTACGTTTTACAATAATCCCGCCCCGCTTAACGGATCAATGCAATTTCATTACTGTACTTTAGTAACCCGGGAACCGGAGCAGATGACGCTTTTGTTTTGAAGCGCGGCGTGTGGCGTAACGCCACATGGCCTTCACACAGCCGACCGGCGATAGCTGCCAGTGCGCGCCTTTTTCAAATCTGTTTTTCTCCCTTAACATTTTGACCGCTTGTTTGTTTACCTACTCTTTGTTTACTTAGTCCTTTTTATGCACCAAGCCATGAGTAATATATTTTGGCATCTTAGAATGTTTATTTAACGTTTATTCAGATGCCAGATCGAGCTTAATTAGTAGCCGATGCCTCTCTAGGTCCATTCTTTTATAGCCGTCGTCTGCATGGCGCGCTTTGTTTAGTACTAGTAAATGGTAGTGAAATGTTGTTTTGATTCGATTAAAGTAATTCTGTGTCGATCACTGCGTTGTCGTATAGTATTTTGCTTAGCTGACTTCATGTTTAGTGTTTATTTTGGGCTGAAATTAACTTATTAAGTATTGTGTACTGTAGAAGCTAAGTTGTATTCATAGACTACTTAATCTCACTATCAGCGCTGCTGCGACTAAGGTTACGCGCCCCAGGCGAAAGTTCGCACCGATTGTTTTAATGCTAGTCTTTGAGTTTGTCTTGCTTCTCTTACAGAGCGTTGTATTGTAATTGTTATGTACCATTTTAACCGTGGGAGCGTGCTCTTTATTCCGATGTAAGTTTTAGTGACGTTTATATTTTGTACATTGTGTTAGTTGTGATTTAGTTGTACGAATCTATATATAGACAGGCGCAAGCCACGCTTCCCACTCTTGTTGCAAATAAAATAAGTCATGTGTGTACATTTTGTTTATACGGTTTAAAAGATTGTAACTGTAGCTTTTATTTGATGTTTTTGATGTTTTAATTAGTTTAGTTATTGTAGAGGAAAGTGTATTTGTGTGGGACAGGGAAACACAATTGTCAGCCATTTTGTGGTCCAGAGGGGTGATTTTACTGTAGCGATAGCGTGTGTTCCCTGTGGCCCGCGCCGTTCTCTTATCTATGTGTGAGCGTGAGGATTTTGTGTGTGTGCTGAAAACTGTCTGCGGCTGAACAAGTAAAAACTGATTGCTGCCATACGCCTGCTGTGGTCTCCACTTTATTGACTCCGCTGCCTGTGTCTTGTCCTTTGACCACTCCACACCATTACACATGCACACACACACACACACACACTCTCACACACACACACACACACACACACACACACACACACACACACACACACACACACACACACACACACACACACTACAGTTTCCTACCACTAGTACCATCATATCACAGATGCCATTGTCAGTCAATTTATAAAAATAAAAAATAGATCTATATATAATATAAATAAACACTTCCCCTAATTTTGCTCTCTCATTTTGCAGAAAGAAAGGAGAAGAAAAATTTAGATAAATGCTGGGAACCCACTGTATTTTGTACAAATGTACCAGATAAAAATTACCATGGACAATTTAGCATGCAACAAGAGCAAGCTAACATTGGCATATTATCTTATTAAAACCTAACTGGCTAAAGCCCATTCTTGATTGGGCGAATGTTTCTTCACGAAACCTAGTTGGAAGTATTCAGCGAAGCTAGTTGGTTCTTAATTGGGCCAACTTTTCTTCGTGAACCTAGTTGGAAGTATTCGCCGAAGCTATATTTGGGGTCCAAAAAGCTTTGCTCAACATGTTCTGGGAACATTCGCCCTATTTGACAATCATTGCCTCTGACTGGCTGAGAGCAAAGCTCTCCTGTGGATGAAGAAAATATAAAAATGGATGACGGTGTCGCTATGTTCTTCACTCGCTTCGGAGGGAATTTATTTATTTGTTGACTTGTGGGAGGTGCAGCCATGTCTCGGAGACCCAGAATGAGATAGTAGTTGGTTGAATTACCCTGTGAGGGATGATGAAAGTATACTGACTTGACTTGACTTGACTTTAGCCTACATTTTCGATCATGCTGTCTGCTGCGTGTCTGCCACAAGTTTGGGCTGAAGCTTGCATCTCATTACAAGCCAGTTGAGAATGAAGTAAAGTTTGGACTGTCCGAACCATATTCGGTGAACTAAAAGTTCAATTAAGAAACAAATCATAGTTCGGTGAACAAACATTCACCCAGTTAAGAATGGGCTTAAAGCTATGAAATCTTCCTTCGTATAGCGTCCAACTTCAACATTATGAAATCTTCAGTGCATGCTGAGCTATTTTGGTGTTTCCATAATCAACTGAACTCTGATATGGACTACAGAATCTTTATGTGATCTTTTCGCATATGGCGTATACACACAGGGACCTTGGTTTAGAATCTCAACTGAAGGACTTTTGTATAGTCTGCACAGAATTTGACTCCAGAGAAATATCAGGGTGGGCACAAAAAAGCCTAGCACATAATGGTCACCCATCCATTTGGCAACCACACTCGATCGTGCTTAAATCTGGCTTTTGAGAGAGAGTTCTTGCTCTGCACTACTGACTCTCCAAGTCCAACCTATGAACCATAAATGTGATGTATAATGATATGCTGATTGCCTGATACTGTAATAGTCATCAGCTGATAACACACACACACACACACACACACACACACACACACACACACACACACACACACACACACACACATTAATAAACAAACCTCCAGTGGGGTGTCGTCTCCATCATCCACTTTCGTATCCGGGTCCCCTTCCAAAACTTCATCTGCATCACCCAGATCAGAAGCTGTACCAATGTTCTCTAAAGTCAGGATGTCAGTAGAAGGCACATAGCGTTCTGGGTCGGCATCCCGGTGAAAATATTGTCCTTCCAGTTGTGGCGAATCGCTGATCGGCTCCATCGCTGCGTCCGCCATTTTGCCGCGCTGCTATGGCGACTTTTAGAATCGGGCGGAATGATATTTATTTTGTAGACATATTTTTCTCTTTAAAAAATATGATAGGAAAGTTTTATTGTTTCTTAAACTATTTCCATCCTTTCTAAGCTTAGCTTGGACTTGTTATAAACATGTTTAACAATAATAATCTTTAAAAAATTTACTGCTAATTTCTTAAAATTTTACATCGGATATTTTTCAACATAAACCCCCAAAAAAAATCACGATTGCCAAAATGGATGTCTGGAATATTATTTCGATCAATGAGCGGTTATTAACATATTATAGGTATTTTGTAAATATCTGAGTTTTTACCTTTACGAATTTTTTTTATCAAAATGTGTCGGGTACAGAGCGTTACTTCCCTTCGGTTGAGGTCAGTACTTGCAAGCATGGCGACCTTCATTCTGAGGCGTGCGATTTCATCACACACTTTTGCTTTTCCGTCTCTGGCAAAGGTAACAATCGACACTTTGCAATGCAACCGCAGAACGCTTTTCACGTCTGTCCACCGTCTCGCAGCGGCACCGGCAGCAAAAAAAGTCTTCAGTCGAGACAAACCGCATGTCAACATCGGCACAGTGGGTCATGTTGATCACGGAAAGACAACTCTGACTGCGGCGATTACAAAAGTGCTTGCAGAAGACTCCAACGCTGGTAAGGCCGATTACAAACGATATGAAGACATCGACAAAGCTCCCGAAGAGAAGGCTCGTGGTATCACCATCAATGCTGCGCTGGTCGAGTATGAGACGGAGGAACGTCACTACGGCCACGTTGACTGTCCCGGCCATGCTGATTACATCAAGAACATGATCACTGGTAAGCTATATTTGACTTTCAGGTCTAACCTCTACTCGCTCTATTCTAACTATACTAAGCCACGCTGTACTATGCACCTGCTGAAATGCCAAAGATTTTCTGGTGGGATGGAATTCTCAGTGGGTGGCTGTATCCTCATTTTACCACCATGGGCCAGAAAAGAAAGAAAGAAAAGAAAAATTATTTAAAAGCTGGTCGGGTCAATATAAAAATTGTCAAGCTGGTGGTTGGGTTAGAAACTAGTTTAGAAAAATCACTTATTCTAAATTCTGCTCATGATTAGGCATGTCCTTTCATATGCCCCTTTAGTGCCGATATCTGAAGGCAGGTATGCAATGAGTAATAATTGTGCACTTAATTAATCTCAACAGCAGTGCTTTTATTTTACTTGTGTACTCTTACCTTTGTTATGTTGAATTGTCTAATTTTCTTTTTTGTGTTCTTTCTTCTGCTTTTTTCTTCTTTTCTTTTGTTTCTTTTTGGTGGAATTTGAGTGATCCAAAAGGCAAAATTTCTTGAAGGGTCATCCTTCCTGGCTATAAGTATAAAGTGTGATTTTGACCAATCAGTCTATCACTATATGGCTCGGGTGAATCAGTGAAAAAGGTTGACAGAAGAAAGATCAAACAAAGGTCTCAGACTCCGCAGTTTTAAATGCCCTTTGTTGTTTGTTCTTTTTTTTTTCTGTTCTTTTTTTAAACTTTTTTTTATACAAAACTTTTATTTACACCAACCAGGAAACAGTGTCTGTGTTGGAAAAGACACATGCAAACAAAATATTTAGAACATGAAAGCAAACATAAATATTAAACAACAGCAATTATCTAATAAATACAGTAACCATATGGCAGGGGTTGTGATCATTGCAAATTTTGTGTAAATATTGCATTTTTTGGTTGCCGTACACAAAATGACAACACCAATTAAACAACCCTTATGCCTCACTGGTGGATGCAGCGTCACTCAACACTAGATCTACTTGCAAACTCAGTGTCATCTCAGCCATTCAAATCCAGTCAGTGAAGGGCGGAATCTGGACAGCAAAATAAACACCTAACTCCCGGTAAGCTACTGTAATTTTTGAACTATAAGGTGACAGTAAAACTTTTCCTAAAATCTTATCCATACGCCTTATACAAGTTATAGTCGGGAGTGCCCTGTCTGTGAATAAAATTTGCATACTTTTCTGAAAAAAGAAAATGATTAATTTGAAACCAAATTATAACAAACCTGTATATATCTGGAAGAAGATTGGTTCCCATATGAGACTGGCCAGACATTTTGCCAAACTGATCAGTGATATTTTCTGGTCAATCAATGGAGGACACAATCCCAGATATGGAATTTAGAACCAAGCAGTATGCCTACTTTGTCAGCATGTAATATCAGAATTTACTCAAAGGTAGAAGACTACGAAATTGAAAACAAAACAAGCATTGACACCAAATATGAATGAGAGAAAATAGCAGCAGCCTCGACTTCATCTCGTTACTGAATCCCGTGGTAGACAAGAACTGGGTTTGCCGACATCGTCTGCTGCAGTTCTTCTTTAAAAATGATGTCGTGTACAATGTTCCGATCTATTCAAACTTTTTCTGTGAATGGCAAATTTACTGAACGTTACCACATTTTTTGTGCATGGATAGACCTTCTTTTTACTATTTTCATCTGCTCACGTTATAGACCATGAGCTACAATCAGGTTGCTTCATCATTTTGGCTTTGTAATGTGCATTAATTCTGGGTTATAATGTACGCATTTTTCGTACCATTGACACAAAATAGGTAATGTTTCACGTCGGTTGACGCAAATCTCTAAAAGGCAGCGTGACTCCTGATATAGTTTACTTGTAGGTTACTATAATACATTATGGTAACTGTGACAAAATGATTAATAATCAAGCGCATAAATTGTGAGTATGACTTGCACTTAAAACCCATATCTCACACAGTCACAGTGTCGCAGTGAGTATACAAGGTAACAAGTAACAAGAGACGGCTACTCAATTAAATAACAAACTCCCAATATTATGATATATAATAGTATACAATAAAGTAACACTAACAGTAAAAAATATGGATTACCAAGATCATTATTAACTAAACAGGAATAGTGAGATAATTGTTACAGCAGTTCCACTTAAGCACACAATGAGACAGATAGTGACATGGGTGGCACTTGGGATAATGCCGTGATTGGGAGGAAGTCAGTCATAAACTGACTGGCTCCAGCCTCGTTACACAATGCATGTACAAAAGGGCTACAGCATGTCACTGTTACTGACTAGCTGCCTAGCAGAGCATATCTGTGAACATCGTCAAGGGTCTTACTGACGCGGGTAGCATATCAAGAATCTAAGCTACTGATATGGCTGTGTCTGTCCGCTTGGTTAGTGAACAGAGACAAAGACCTAGTTGCCACTACTGACGCACATCACCAGACAGTTCGGGTACACGCACAAAGACCCGGAAAGGGTTTACAAGCTAAGCAGAGTGCCCAAGACTTGGCTATACAAAAGCTGGATCAAAACAGAAATGATATCTCACAGTTTATAAAATCACCCCTATGCACTAAACCATATTCAACTAGTAAAATGAACGTTTGACAGCTATGAAGTCAACATCTTCAAAGTGTTAGCCATGATATACCACTGATTTTATGTAGAAAAATAGATCGGTAGAAAATAAATAAGTTGTGCCATGCAGAGATCTGCACGGCCACGCAAGGCGGAACCATACTTTAGAGGGATAACTTTGCATCGGCAAAGCATCACTCAGACTGAACATCCAGCAATGGCAGCATAACCTACGAGCTACATATCAGCTAACCAGGATTAGCTGCATACATGTTGGAAACACTGGTCACCTTGTGGCATAAAGGCTTAAAATTTGAACATCCAAACAATGTACACTGACGCCATGGCGGCAATCATGCCAAAATTTCCCACGTGTTTGAACCAAAATCAAGGCACGTTGTGAACATAGTAACATACATCATTTACATCAGTATGAAACAACAGAATAATAAACCATAGAAAAATAACTCCTTACAGTTACAGGCTGTCCACTGAATCAGATGCATTGGTGCCCAGTGCACCCACTAAAAGGCAACCTGCTTCTGCAGGGACACTGGGGGGAAGAGAACGCGGCGGGCCCAGCATGCAAGTTTTAACATTTCAGATAATTAGGGCCATAAAACGCCCACCCAATCAAAAAAGAGAAAGGACGACAGGAAATAAAAGGTTAAAGGGTCATGGCTCTGGACACACAGTGCACTCTGTTACAGACATATTCATTGATTCAGTTATGGCACCTGAAATGATTTGCCAGAAATGGACTCTTGCTAGATTAATCTGAAGGTTGTTTTATGTTATGACTTTAATAAGCTAGACTAAATAATTAATATGTGCATGGATGTTTACAAGGTGCTTACTTATTTGCAGGAACCGCTCAGATGGATGGTGCCATCCTGGTGGTGGCAGCAACAGACGGCACAATGCCACAGACCCGTGAGCATCTCCTGCTGGCCAAACAGATCGGCATTACCAAGCTGGTTGTCTTTATCAACAAGGCTGATGCTGCTGACAAGGAGATGCTGGAACTGGTGGAGATGGAGGTGAGAGAGCTGCTATCTGAGTTTGGCTATGACGGAGACAACACCCCTGTCATCATCGGCTCCGCTTTGTGTGCCCTGGAGGATCGACAGCCTGAGCTTGGTGCAGAGAAGGTACGAGAGCTTCTCAAAGCAGTTGACTCCTACATCCCACTGCCTGTCCGTGATCTTGAGAAGCCGTTCTACATGCCCATCGAGTCCATCTTTTCCATCCAGGGGCGTGGCACAGTGGTGTCTGGAAAGTTGGAGCGGGGTGTGGTGAAGAAAGGAGATGAGTGTGAGCTCCTGGGTTATGACAAGATCTGGAAAAGCACCATCACTGGAATTGAGATGTTCAAGAAGCAGCTGGAGCGTGCCGAGGCTGGTGACCAACTGGGAGCACTCATCCGCGGCATCAAGCGTGACGAACTGCGCCGAGGTGTAGTGCTGTGCAAGCCAGGCACTGTGTCCATGCACAATCACTTTGAGGCCCAGATCTACCTGCTGAGCAAGGAGGAGGGTGGCCGCACAAAGCCCTTTACCCCTTTCTTTCAGACGCAGATGTTCTGCACCACCTGGGATTCACCAGCCTTTCTGGAAATCCCTGACAAAGACTTGATCATGCCTGGTGAAGATGCTCGCGTCATCATGAATCTGCGGAGGAAGATGGTCATTGAGAAGGGGATGCGGTTCACTGTTCGTGATGGGACCGGCACCCTGGGCTATGGTGTCATCACCAATCTCCTGCCGGACCGCAACATGGAGGAACTGGACAAGGATCGCATCAAGGCTCGTGACAAGAAGAGGAGCCAGCAGTAACTCAGAATGGCTCGCAATGACATTGACTTCAGCAAGTGACTGAGCAGGACAGTAACAAATCAGATTTTGGCTGTTTCTGTGTTTGTGTGCTGACTTTTTGTAGGCTGGAAATGAAAAGATGTGTGTAATATACATTAGCCATCATTGCATGTTTGAATTTCTGTTGTACTTCAGATGTTGATAACTGTTAGTGTTACAGTGTTAGTGTTACTAAAAAATAAAATAAAAAAGGAAGTTTTTTTTGTTTATACCAAGAAAGGAGAGGGAGAACCGAGAAGATTGGATTTTGAGTGACTCTAACTTACTGTAACTGTGATGATGCAACTGGCACATGAAAAAATGGGACACAGCTTGTAAAAAAGTAAATGTTTTCAGTATAAGCGCTTTCATGCTGTTTTAACATTGACGCTAAAGGCAGTGATCATGACTGGATAAGATTGGCATGGAGGGGAATGATTAGTCATGCTGTTGACTGCTACAAGGATTTGCCGAATGTAAAATTATAAACAAATGACTGAAATTGTCAAGTGTAATTGTTTGTTAATGCCGCTAGGTAAAATTCTTCCTCTTCTCTTTTTTGCTATAATGCCACGAGGTAAAATTCTTCCTCTTCTCTTTTTTGCTATAATGCCATTAGGTAAAATTCTTCCTCTTCTCTTTTTTGCTATAGAGAGGAGTCACATTGCCTGCGTTAGTTGGGTAGTAATGTTTGAACAATCAATGCTTTAGTCATGTTTGAAATCAATCATTCAGTGCAGTGACAAAGAGATAGAGACCCGTGTTAATTTATGTACTTCTTAAAAACTCTGCAAAAAAAATTGGTTCTGGTGTTGCAGTTTCTTTGCACGGCAGTCCTTTCTTTCCATGGCAGTCATAAGAAAAGGCTTTACTGACCAGCTATATATATATGCTTGTTTCAAGAACTTTGCTCCCTTTTAGTGTTAGAACGTATGACAAGTTGGAATTCATTTTTCTTTTTAAAAAAAGTTGGAATTCATTTTTCATGTGGGTCATGCGACATTCTATAAAAAAACACTTCTGAGAACATCACATGATCATATATAACTTGTATAATGATACATCCTACTGATAACAAAGGCATTTTATTTTTAGCCAGGTTTCAAAATTTTGCACCTGTCTGGTCCATTAATAATGGTTAGCAAAGGTTAAATTAACACATTGATATTACATATTTATTATCGGCAGGGGTCTCCACTTAACTGTTAACATGACCTGACACAATTGTTTATTGTGTGATCTGTCAGTTGTTCAGTGCACATCTTTGGGTTTGTCTTGACAACTCCTTTTGTTTGGTCTGTCTCTGTGTGCTTTGCTGTATCATTTTATTGTATGCCAATATGGAGAGTTACCATTCTGTGAAATGCCTGCTGTTGTCAATCTGCCCGAGAGCAGAGAATAGCACCATATAAGAGCGATCAATTAATTGTGTCCTTCTTTCTGTTAATCATATTATATCAGTATCACGTAAAAGTTTTGTTTTTGTTATTAGTATTTCTTTTCTTCTTTTTTGTTATTACTTGCTACAATTTAAAAAAAAAAAAGTGATTTATATTTATATAATGTCGTTGCAAATCTTATTCTCAGAACACTTTTTTATTTTTTTATTTATATGCTAGTAATGTAGTTAATTTGTCCTATAGTGACAAGTTGCTAATTTGTTCATTTTTTGTATTGGTGTTTTAAGTTGATGAATGTCATATGTATGTCAGAAAGGAATGTCTGGATTGTTTAAATGTCAGAGAGATTGACATGTGGTACCAGTAAGAATAAATTGCTGTTGCAGAAATATGTGTGCTTTTAGTTTCAGTCATGTTTGTTTTTTGTTTCTGGGTGTGTTCTTTGTAAGCAATTAACTGGTGGTGCTTTTCTTTCTGGCAAGTCTCTGTTTGCCCCTCTCTATTTTTCTTTCGCTGAGTCATGCACACATGTGCACACACACACTACACACACATGCGCATGCGTACACAATGAACACATAGCAACATGCAGGCACATTTACACGCACACATAATCATACGCACTTGACACTGCTTTGTGTACCTGTAATTGTCTCCCCTGGTTGCATGAGCCTGGGAACCAGGCCGTGGATGAAATTTATTATTGTAATGAGACTGTGGATCCAAGTTTTGTATTTGTTTCAACAACAACAACAAAATCAAAAGATATATATAACATTCAAAGAAGAAGAAAGAGAACAGTAGCAGCCAACACTTCTTTTGTTCTGAAATGTGTGCTTGACTTTGTTCAAGGAACTGTGGTGAGTTGCATTTCAAGGATGGACCTGAGGCTATGATGTTTCTCCCTGCCTCCATCCCCCTCTTAAAAAAAGAAGTAGCAAATGAGGTTTGCAAGCATAAAGGGTGGTTGCTGTCTCTGTGTCACTGTGTGTGTGATTTGAACTGGATGTGATACCGGTATAATTGTAGATTAAGCTAACCACTCATTATTAAAGAGATCAAGGCTATGATAGTTTACATATATTAAACCGTGTGTTAACAGAGATTGGAGTGTGCATGTCACTCTCTGTCTCACTATCTCTTGTCTGTCTGTCTGTCTGTCTCTCTCTGTCTCTGTCTCTCTCTATGTGTGTGTAACAAACATGGTTATTGTTTGATAGGCAATAATGGTAGACTACAATATTTAAGATTCTGTTTGTTTGAAATGTAGACACTGCGCAGTGAGTTTAACTCTGGTTAGAGAACAGCGCTTTATAAGATTTATTTTATTTTATTATTAACAATATTAAACAAAAAGCAAGACTAAAAACTTATAAGAGGTCACCATTGTATCACACAAATGTTAGAAGTCTGCTCCTGCCTCTTGAGGAACCTCCCTCTTTCCCATCTACCAGACCTGGCCGTGTATTTTACCTCACTGGCCTGGCCAGTGGTTTTCAGCTGCTGGTAAGTGTACTTCACTGATATTTTGCATGTTGCTAGTGACTATAAACAATAATAAAATGGATTTGTGGACATTGTCTCATACTTTAAAAGAATTCAAAGTGATGCTTGGTTCAGAGTGATGCTTAGTTAAAAAAGCTGCAGGGACATTCATGAAGCTTGCACCCTGTTGGCTGTACTTAAGTGTAACAGTTACGACACTTACATTTACTGTTAGTGTATTTATCTTCTATAC
>OY757547.1:5568554-5598554 GCA_963584105.1 Alviniconcha strummeri | reverse complement strand
TCAGCTGAAAAGACCAAAACATAATACAACTGAATTCTGTATATTACAGGACTGCCTAGGACTAAGACTTACATGCACTTTGTAACTAACTTGCAAGAGGCTGTTTTACAGTCTAGATGAATGGACTTCTGTTTCAGGTAGTGTTAAAACTGTTCCATGGATGGACTCTCTGTCTCAGCTGATGTCCGGTCAGACATGGATCAATGAAGCAGCTGCGACTTCTCATGCATTTCAAGGAAGGAACCTAGCTGTGGAACAACAAGGCATGATGTAAAGACAGCTGTCTGGACAGAGAATTGGGACCCGGAGACAGTAGCCTGTGCAACAGACTTTAAAATATATCTTTTTTTGATTTGTGACCTTGGGTTAAAGCAAGGTCAAGCTCAGCAGCCAAGATGGGGTCCAGCAGCGAACCATTCTTCTTCCAGCAAGCCAGGTTCCGCACCATTCCGAGGCGGTTCCGGAAAATGCCTGAAGATCTTCCGGAGAGCCTTAAGTTTGCTCACCTGAACCCCAAAGTGGCAGCTTACCTAGCCAGCAAAGAGAAACAGAAGCAGGAGGAGGATCTCTTTGGGGATGGCTTGGGCAAGAAAAGTCTCATGCCTGAAATCAACCAGGCCTTCATGTCCATCAAGAACCGACTGGACAGTTCCCTGTCCAACGACGAAGATTCACAGCGCTACCTGTTTGAGGAGGCACGAGTGAATGCAGGCACAGTGCTGATGCAGCTGGCAAAGATCATCTACAGCTATGAGGACATTGCCAGCCACATCCCCAAGAGTCTGGAGTACCAGCTCATGTGTGGAGTCAAGGAGCTCACCTCAGATGTGATCATTGTGCCAAGGGAGTGGCAAACGTACACCATGAAAGAAGCCCATGCCAAGATGATGGCATCCGCTGCAGAGGCACAAAGTGATGACGAAGACACAGCAGGTCAGTGTAGCGTAGGTGATGACGGTCGGTCAACACGTGCGCCATCCGTGACGTCCACTGTGACCGAGTCTGGCCCTCCTCGAGGTGGAAAGAAACGAGTGTTGTCTAAAGGAGGTCAAGGACTTCCGGAAATCGTGGAAGATGGTGAGACAGACATGTCAGGTGATCCTGGTAGAGGGCGACGAAATGACAGTCGCTTGTCCCTCAGCTCTCGCACAGCTCAGCGCCGGGATCGTGGCCGTTCCTTTACAGATAAGACATCTGGTAAGTGTTTTTTAGCTTTACAATAATTGTCTGTTTGTATAATGAGTTTTAGCTAGCGGTTGATTTCTGATGTGACGTTGTTGGGATTTTGTTTTGGGTTTTTTAGGCTAGAAAATGCTTGGTTGTAATTGATTTTTTTTTTTTTTTTTTTTTTTTTAATTGCTTTATGTTTGTTTTTATTCAGCATCATATCTGTGTGGAGCTTGTGGAAAATGAATTGCCAGAACAGCAGCTATGATTAATGAATTTACTGAACCTGTTTTGGATTAATTCTGAACTATTCATTAAGGTAAAGGGTACATGTTTGTTATTGATGTTACGTTTGTTTATTGCTGAAGAATAAATGACACAATACAGGGTTAATTAAGAAAATGGAGATAAAAAAGGTTCTATAGTTTTTGAAAGAGAAAAAAGTCTGACACATGTGATATAACAGCACTATTAATTTACAGAAAGCCAAAACATAGCATGACCTCTTTCAAGTGATCAAGTAACATTTGAGTAAGTCGCATGACCTCTGTCAAGTCAGTGATCAAGTAACATTTGACTAAGTCGAGTTTGGTTGTATTTTCCATAGTGATGTTTGAGATGGAGAGGGTGTGGGTTGGCGGGTGGGATGGAAGAGTTAGGCGAAACTGTTATCACCAAAAGTTGCTTATTTTTGAGTCAGACTGATTGTATAGTATAAGTGCAAACTATTATAATATGTTCAAATGACCTTCACCCGTCTATAACTGTACATGATAAACCTTATTTCATTTGTTTCATTTTCACATTCATGCCTCTGCGTTAATTACATTATGCAAAAACAATTTAACATGTATAATTTATCATTTTCCAATGGTAAAATAAGGTCACTCTACGCAATTCTTTATACCAATGCTATAGCAGCCACAAGAGCAAAATACTGAGCTGTAGATGCATGTGCATACATGTATCCACACAGTCTTTCCATCATTCTAACAAAGCTTAGGTGGGAATACAGTTTGCAAGGTGAGCCAGGATTTCCTAATTCTTTGATTTGCGACTGCTTACCTAGGGATATTCTGATTTAACCTCTTCACTGCTATATCACTTAAAAACAACCAATAAAGTGCAAAATCTGAAATGCTTAAGCCTTTTTGTCATCTTTTTCGCACTGGCATGTGAAAGCATTTTCATCAAAAAGAATAACATTGAAAGTTGATTGTTGTAGGACCAGAAAATATACTGTTTGCAGGTATGTTTGTGCATCTTTCAGCCCAGAAATTGTACAGGCTGGGGCAGTGAAGGGGTTAATGTGTGTGAGAGAAGACTGCAGGTCAAACATGCTTTTACTTTTATTTCTTTTAGTTTTGATTCTCATTTGGGAGACCATGCAAGACAATCAGAGTTTCTCTGCTCTGACGAGAACTTTGCCCCAGCCTTTTAACCCCTCCACTGCCCCAACCTGTAAAATGTCTGTGCTGAGAGGTGCATTCACACACCCGCCTACAGAACAGCTTTGATTTCTGGTCCTATAACAAATCTACTTTCACTACAGCGCATTTTGATGAGAACTTTAAACTTGTTAAAGTAAAAAAGACAGCAAAGGATTTAGGATTTTAAATTTTTGCATTTGACTGGTTATTTCCAAATGACAGTACGGTAGTGAAAGGGTTAAGACTACCTAAAAACATCTTGCAAAAGTAGTAGAGGGAGGAGGAAGGTGTGTGTGTGTGTGGGGGGGGGGGGGGGGGGGGTATCAGTGGTCAGGGGTTCATTCACACACACACATATATATATATATATTAAACCCCTGAGGGAAGAGTGTGCATCAGTGCAAAACATGGGGGTGGGGTGGGGTGGGGGGGGTATGACTCACAAGCTGAATTGGACTCTTTGTGAAGTTAGTTTGGTCTCAGTTGTTGTTTTGGATGTGTGTGTTTTGATTCACCTGGTATTTTAGAATTGTTGTGTGAACTGTGTTTTTACCCATGTCCAGTTGTTAAGAATAAACCCCCAAGGAAGGCCTCAGCCGGAAATTTAAAGGGAACTTTTATGGCAGTTTTTTGTTTTTCTTTGATTTTTCATCAGTTTTAAATACTTATATATATATAATATTTTATTTTTAAATATTTATATATGATGACTAAGGTTTTGGAAAAAAGTGTCTGAAAGTAAAAAAATGGGATTGGTCAGTACTTGTATTTAATCTCAGTCTCAATGAGGGGTTTGGTAATATTACACTGGACCTCTCTGAGCCAGGATTGACCCGAACTAGTCAATGCAGTGTATGCTGGGCTAATAACTGCATGGCTACTCTCATCTGTAGTTGACCAGAAGGGATTAAGGCTGGAATACAAGGACTACTGTTACTCTTATATGAAGTTAAAAGTCTGGTAGCACCCACTGAACAAGGATTAACATTACAACCAGTATAAGAGTGTTGAGTAGACCATAAAAACAGAGACCAAGACCGGAATTTGAAGCCAAATGAAGTGTATGTTCATTCACTTTTTTATTATTCTACACTGTGCAAACACAAACACAACAAAAGCCTGGCCTGGGTGATCAGTGCTCACTGGTGGGTGAACAACCATTGGGTAGGGCAGAGGGAGTTGGGGCAGTCCACTATAAGTGGATCTTGTGGAAACCCTAGATCTTGGACTGTTTGACATACTCTCCTACCTAACAGACCAGAAACAATTGGTCTCCCCCCCCCCCCCCCAACCCCCTTGCAGTCAGGGGCACGGGGTGGGGGTGGGGAAGTGCTTATTTTCATTTGTGAGGGGAGGTTAGTTACTTAGTTGGTTTTTGTGTCACTGAATACTGAAAAAAGTTAATGACTGGATTTTTCCATGATGGTTATAGTTACATCTGACTGATGTCACATTGTGGTATTATAAATACTAGGCAATTGTGGAGTTTGTATTCCTTAATCTTTTCCTCTTCTTCCATATAACTATATAGTGTCCAACTTCAACACTAAAGACTCTGACACTCTTAGCACATTACGGGTTATTTTGGCATTTCCACTATCCCTCAAAACTCTGACATGGACCACAGGATCTATAACTTGAGTGCTCTTTTTATACATGGGGGACCTAGTTTATAGTCTCATCCAAAGGATTACTTATTTAACACCACCCTCAAAATCAATCAGATGTGGTTTAAAAAAGTGGTCCTTTGCAAGTTCACTTGCATGGGAATCATATGTGAAGGGAAGGTTTTATTTGCATGGGAACCATGGGAAGGTGAGGTTTTGTTTTCATGGGAATCATGTTCATAATTATGAATTAGGGAAGGTTTTGTTTTCATGGGAATCATATGAATTAGGGAAAGTTTTATTTGCTTGGGAATCATATGAAGGACAGGTTTTGTACTTTACATGGCCTTAAATTGCAAGTTAAGATGAGTCAGTCTCGACACTCTGTCATCAACAACTCTGCTGAATAGTGATTTTTCTTTTTTTAGTTATTGTACTTTTCACTGTCACTACTCTAGTTTTCACTGTCAGTCTCTAACGACAATCATACCATTTATAGTCATCAGATACTAGGTAATTCATTTACAGACAATCTTATATAATTTTTTAATACTAACAGCTGAAACAACTGATCAGCTGTCAAAATGTCTGGAGACTCGGAGTTATGACTACTGACAGCTGACTGTTCTGTTTTGTAACTTTCTTCTTCTGTCTCTGTTGTTTATTAATAATAAACAAAAATAAACTGTACCAAAGAAATTAGATGCACCCTGTAGTATAATATTATACTAATAGGGTGTATTTAATTTCTTTAATACAGTTTACTATTTGTATTTGCTTGTGTTCTGTTTGCCTAGACCATACAAATGCTCTAACTGCTCATACAACCACAACTGCAGCAAGCCCTTATGCTTTAATGCAAAACTGCATAATTAATGTCAATGATTACACAGACAGAAAAAGAACAAACAAACAAAACATTTCTAAGACTAGTAGGAGGGACGTTTTTGACCATTATTCTTTTAAAATTATTTTTAGTTTAAACATGAAATTAACCAAATGATATAGCAGCATTTTTTTAACCCTACCCCCACTCCCCTGTCACACTCTCAGTGCCTTCTGTCTTTTAGATCACTCTTTTGTTCCTCTCTCCCTCCCAATTCTTTCAGTTCAGTTCAGTTCTTTCATCGCAACTAAAATGCCCAAGCACATAACCATAGCATATTGTGTGTGCGTTTCATGTGGGCCAGCTCTTAGCACTCTCTTTTCGGTCTTTGTGGCAGCTAAGACTCCCAGGCCTTACCTCAAGGTGATAAAACCCTGCGAGCGAGAAGTATATGTTTGCCCATGGCTTTGAGGCCACATTTCACACCCCTGTTTATATGCCCCTGGCCATTCTCTCCCCTTCCCGCCATTGATCTGTGTTCAAATAAGATTGAATATTTACGAGACGGGTTGAACAAGTGTATCAGAGGCCATTGTGCCGCAGCCTTTATCTCAGGATTTATTTTGTTATTATAGATTCTCTGGGCAGAAGTTGGACTTGGAGTGAGTTCGCTGTAATGGGAGCTGTGCTCACTGTCACTGGCTTTCTTAAATCCAAGAATAGTAAAAAGGCTAAAGTTATTTAAAAATTGATTTAAAAAAAATGTATGGGGGGTGGGAACTCAGCCTTAATGTCTATTCAAGACTATCATCCGTTTGTCTTCTTCTTTTTTTAAATCCGTTTCTTTCTTCGTCCATTTCGTTTTTTGTATACATGTGGTTTTGTTTGCTTTTGTTCTGTTGTTGTTGTTTTACACACCAAGTTACTTACTCTACATGTTCCACACAAAATAAGAATTTGCTCAATTCTGGAATTGAGCAACTCAAAGTGGGAATTCCTGAAATGAGCAAGCACCAATTCTGGAATCGCCCGAATCGCCTGCCCAGTTCCAAAATTGGAATGTGGTTTGTTGTTGAAATATTGTATGTGCAACCAGGTCTGTGATATGAAAATTGCTGTTACTAAGGAGAACAGTTAGTGTTCTTGGTAGCTTTGTGCTGCTTTTTATGCAAATGGAGAGAGAAAAAATCGTTGTCATGCTTTCTTGGGACAACACTGGCAAGGCCAGGTGTGAACCACAGGTGCAGATGGCTCTGATTTTTTAATATTTTTTTTAGTGAACGGTCCCATCCTAAGAGTTAGTTTCGATCTTGATGAAATAACATTGACATTGTCAGCAAATGGACTGCTTCTGGCATATTTATTTAGGGGTACATTTATCTAGCAATGTTGAAGTGATTGCTTTTAGTTCTATCATCTTTCACAGGGCAGTTTTATTAGGTGCTCAGCCTGCGCCGCCATGCGCAGCCGTTTGTCAAAGACAAATTTGAAGTAGCCTTTGTATGTGTTTGCTCAAGGGACTTGCGTTGTAACTGCCTAGTTTTAATGTGAAGTGGTTTGTGAAGGAGGGGACCGAAACCTCACATGGATAAGAAGAAGTAGCCAATATAACGGTAGACATATTCTCACGTGGTAACTTTCCGGATGGTCAGCACTTATTTCAGAAATTAGCCTAGGATTTTGCACAGTGGCGGCAGCTCAGTGTCACAATTCCAAAATTGAATGCCAATGCCGAATCCACTCTTCTTTCTTCTTTCCTTAGATGCCCACAATCATGTTGATGATTATTCCAGAACTTTAGGTGGTGTTCGAGAAGTCCACATTTCAGCTCTGGTTACAAGTCCTTAAAAATAAATTGTTACACTGTCTCAAGTTCTCTCTCTTTCTCAAAATAAATAAATAATAATAATAATAATAATAATAAATAGTTGACTGGTCAGTGGGCGGCACGTGACACAACAGTGTCAACAGTCGTCGCCTCTACTGTATCCTTGGAGAGTGAGTTCCAGTCCGGCCTATGATGGTGTGGGGTAAAAAAGAACCGCCTCGGTACTGCGCCGTTCTGGTGGTGATGAGGCCAAGCTGTTGACAGTGGGTGCGGCGCTGGCGGGGAGGAGGGGGGGGGGGGGACTAGTTTGGTCTTGACGATGGGGCACTGGACAAATCTATTGTAGATCTGTCTTCCTGCACTGTTCCAGAGACGGCCATCCGATCAAGTCCAGCACTATGCGATGTGCATTAGAAGTGTCAGTGTGGTATCGGTTCAGCACGAATCGGGCAGCTCGTCTCTGGACGGCCTCCAACTTGTCAGTACTCTTCTGGGTGTATGGGTCCCATACTGATAGTATGGGTCTGGAAAAGGCCTTGTATGCTCTTTCCTTTATGGCGCTGGAGCTAATCTTCAGATTGCACCGCAGAAAACCAAGCGTCCAGCCGTGTTTACCACGTTGTTGGTGTGGTTGCCCCAGTCCATATCTTGCTGGTTGACACCTTAGACGTGTTAGCGTGTTCCTTTTCAGACAAACAATTGGCTTTACCGGCCAGTTTCACTCACTTTCTTTATCATTACTTGTATCTCGCATGTTGCCTGGCTTAGGACGGTGTCTGAGATGTCAAGCGAAGCGAAGTAAGCGTGCTGTTTTCACACCGGGAAACGAGGAATGAAGGGTGGTGTTAGGGTGAAAGCAAGGCAACGGCAGTTCAACACCCGTTTCCCCTAAAAACATGTTCAATGCGTGTCTGAGGCCTATATCGAGTTTTAGGATAGGTAAATAAACATTAAGTTACTTCCCTTGTGCGAGAAGCTAGGCTGTCTAGACTCCAAGACGAAGACCACAGACCAAAATTGGCAAAACTGAGACATGGAAAAAGACGATAGAAGAAAGCGTAAAACTGGATGGTAAAACGATTGTTTGCATGAACTTCAACCCAGGCCAGTAATATTCTGCAGAATATGCGCTGGTTCCAAACTTGCAAAACCGGCGGAAACCGAAGCAATCTGCTAAGCGGCTTCGGCCGGGCAATGGTGAAAATGAGCGGCACCTTTCATTCTGCTCGCAGAATGGATCTCTTGTTCCATAAATCGATTCAATTAAATACCGTGTCTGCGACGATTACTTCTGTATGGGCTTCTTTCACTCACTAACGCATTGTTTGTCGATGGAAACGGTCACAGTTTTGTTCGACAGAGCCGGGCTGTTCCGACAGAACACGTCCTGACTAAAGAAGCCAGATATATAATAGAAGTAATTTGTCGTAAAAACGGCAGTTAAAACTGATCGATTATTTGGCTGCGACATGAAGCGTATAGCACTGTGGAATTGTCGGAGATCCACTTTGCGACCGAGAGTCCGCCAAATCTGCAGTAAAAATGAAGGTCCGTGCCGGATCTCCACCGCCGATGGCTTTGCTCGCTTGACGAGTGTGACGATTTAGAACACACGGGCGATACTTAACTTGGGCAACTCAATTCTGGAGTTGGCGCTCATTTTATGAATTCCCACATTCAACTGCTCAATTCCGGAATTGAGCAGATTCCAACTTTGCTTAGAATCTAATCCACCATATGTTTGTTTCTTTGTTGCTATGTTGAAGTATATATATATATAGCTTGTAAAACAAACTTGTAAATAATGGCTAAGCCTGCTTCAGTTTGAATTTTCCAGATCTAGAATATAATCCAGGTGTGTGTGTGTGTGTGTGTGTGTGTGTGTGTGTGTGTGTGTGTGTGTGTGTGTGTGTCAGTGTGTGAAATGAATGGACTTACTTTCTTTCTTCCTGTTTGTTTCATATAAATGATATTTTTGGTAGCATTAGTGGAATTTGCACATGTGTACAAATTGTAGTAAACATCCTCAGCTTTCAGCTCCTATCACTTCAAATACATACAGTAATAACTAATATAGTTTGAACAAAAGACACATTTTTAAGCTCAGGTCATCACAGGGCCATTTAGCAGTATGTCAGCCCAACTTGTATTATAGTATTATAATAAAACATTTTAATAGATTATTTATGGTGCCCCGTTGTGCAAGAGCCAGGATCAACAGATCAGTGCATTTCATTACGTTCACACACAGGCACTCACGTGCATGCATGCACACACACAGACACATGAGCAAACACATTTTTTTTGTATGCAGTATTATCACAATGGTTTTATTTTCATACGAATTTGTTACCACTTCTTTAGTACGTTTTTTTTAAATATGATTTTTATGTATTGTTCAGTCTGTATGCTGGGTAACTTTTGTTTTAGTGGGTCTTAGGGTTAGAATGCTTGGTATATATATATTATATACCAGTATGTGATTATTTTACTTGTAGTTGTACACAGTATTACTGTATTATTGTTATATACCACACTGATAACTCAGCATGCATAGCACAGCATCTGGGAGCCCTTTCAGTTTCACAAAACTAGTGCCCACAGTATACACAACATCACATCTGAGGGTAATGCATTACATCCAGTCATATTGCTAGCAACAGTTGAAAATAATTCTTCCTAAGGTGCAGCTCTTTTGGGAGGATTTTTTTCAACCACTGCTAACACTTGAAAACAGGTCGCTTCATGTGCATTTTTGTTGATAGTTAGTACCCTGGAAAGAGACAGATTCTGTTTGTGTCTGAGATCTGGACACAGATTGTCCTTGATGCTGTGCTGTGTAATAATTACCAGTAGTGCTAGGTGCTAGGACTTTGTGTGGTGTGAATTGCTTGTTTAGCCTGAGGCCCCTTCACAGTTCCCTCTGCTTCCTCAGGGCCCGGCTCGGTTACAGGCAGATCACCAGGGTTACGGCGAGGTATGCATGATTACGACCTCATGTCGGCTTTGACGGAAACACCCTCTGACAATCGATGTAAGTTTGCTGGACAGTAGGAAAATATTTGTTGTAGCAATTTGTTTGAACATTTTGTGAACCAATTACGCACTTCTTGATTTTTGTTTGTTTGCATTGGATGATCAGTTGTTGTTGTTGTTGTTGTTGGGTTTGTTTGTTTTTTTGGGGGGTGGGGTGGGGGTGGGGGCTCTACATTTATAGTTATACCCCAAAAGAATGAACATGAGAAATGGTAGGGTGGATAGGATGTGTTGAATAGTTACATCAAGCAATGTATATAATGCCAGAATGATTGACAGGAGGCAACCTTAAGGTCTGACCATTCTAACTGTAATCATGTTTGTTCTGGCAAAGTCTCATACACTTTGTGAAATTGATATGTGGGTCTGCAAGGTTGAACAGGAGTGTTGGACTAATACAGTAGTAGTAGCGTGTTCCACATTTAGCTGTAGTGATGGTCATAGTTTGGATTAGCAGGGTAACCAGCCCTCTGTCAGTCTGTGTGACAGAGGTGGAGCCTGCTAAGAATTTAATAAGTCCTTTTCATTAATTAATTAATTGCTACCACAGAGCTTGTTAATTCTTAGTGAAGGATACTTGCTTGTTTTATGTGATGATGTTAAACTTAAACTCTTCAACAGACTTTTATCATTAAACGATTGTTAAACTTAAGATGAATTGTTTCTCTGTCTTTTTTCTTTCTTTCTTTCTTTGTCTTTTTTCCCCCTCCTTTTTTTTTTTTTTTTTGAATTGTTTTTGTTTCATTCACAAAATATACTTAATATTGCTTAACAAGCTAGCAGTAGTAGCAGGCAACCAAACACTTTTTCTTTTCTTAATGCACTAAAGCCATACAAATTATTGAAATACATATGTATGTATACATATAAGGAAATAAATATATATATATATTTTTATGAATATGTATGCCAGTAGTGAGGGGGAAAAACCCATCATCTAACTGGTACACATATAAAAATTAATCAGTCAGATAATGAATGGAGAAATGTCAAAAGAATATAACAGTTCTGAATAGGTTAAAAGGTTAGCTTTTTACATTTTGTTGTTGCTGCTGTTTACAAGGTAATGTATTTGGTATTTGTTTAATACATTTATAATCAGGTCATATTAAGTGTGACAGATATTGGTATTGGTATAATACATTGATAATCAGGTCATATTAAGTGTGACAGATATTGGTATTGGTATAATACATTGATAATCAGGTCATATTAAATGTGACAGATACTGGTATTGGTATAATACATTGATATTAGATAATCAGGTCATATTAAGTGTAACTTTTTTGCATTCATTGTCACACAATGAAGGCCTGATGATGGTGATGATGCAAATGATTCAGGGGTGGTGATTGTTATGATAGAATGACTTCTTCTGTTTGTGTAGAATACACTACAATTATCAGACAGTTATACTAATGGTCAGACGATTATACTGCTTATAGTGATTATGACGTTGATGATGAATTGATACCGTCAAGGCTTCCATTGTAAGCAATGGTTAATTAATTGATTTGACCATTTGCAAGGTGTCAGTCATGACCATGTATGCATGAGAAACTGAAATAATTGTTCTGTTGTTTTCTCTCCATTTTTTTTTATTTATTTTTTTTAAATTAGCCACAGCCATGGCCAATCCCTCTTACTACATGTCTGTCATCCAGTTTCAACTCTCTTCCAAAGTCTGTGAGGAAAAAGGTATGTATGTTTCTGGTTCTGTCCTCATACCCAGCTTTGACCATTTGTTTTTAATTTTTTGTTTTGATTGCAATTGTAAAAACGAAAAAAAAAAACGAAAAAAAGGGGGGGGGGGGGGGGGGAGGAAGAAAAAGAAGAAAAAGAAAGGGGGGGTGCAAGGGGGGGCAGGAGTTGGGGGGGGGGGGATGATCACCTGCATGGACATGCACAAAAGGTTCCGAATGAATACCTTTTAATGAGGCACCTCTTATTCATGTGAAATATTTTCGAAGATGGTAATAATGTGAATCTTCAGCAAAACTGCCCTTTTTAATGCAATGAACAAATTTTTTATTTTTGCAAGAAAACAGAGAGAAAGTAGAAACAGCCTTTCTGTATGCAATGTGTAACAGTAACATTAACAATGATGGCATGCAGTCATCATTGTAGATCTTATATTTTACCCGACCTGTTGGCTACCACAGCTGCAAAAGTAGCATTAAACAGTAATACCAGTACTACGATTAGAATTGTTCACAACATTACTGTTTGTGACAGTGCAAATCTATATATGCAATTACAGTTCACCCAGATATCATTATCATGGTTGACTGGGCATTAAAAATCAATTATCTCTTCATCTAGCAATGGGGAAACTTGTAACATTTGGCAATATCCACTTTTAGCCCCATTGGCTGGTGGTCCTCAAATGGTATGAGAATGCGTGTGTGCATTTATGTGTGGACAGAATAAACTGGAAGCGTCCACGACTTTGGCATGTCCACATATCAGTTCATTTTGTACTACGCCAGTGCATGCACACACACACACACACACACACACACACACACACACACACACACACACACACACACACACACACACATACACGCATGCATGCATGCACACGCATATTCTCATAACATTTCAGGACTGCAAACTAATGGGGCTGAAAGCAGATATGGTCTAACGTTTGCTGTTGTGAAATGCCAGAAAAAGGTTAATTATCCTGCCCTTCTTGTATTTCCAACTGTCTACATGTGCACTGCGTGGTTAGAGACACATACATGTGCCTAACATGTGTTATTACAACTGGACAGAAACCAAGACCCACCACCTTCTATTAGCCAGCCATGGTGTGAATGACCCGACCCTCAGCCATCTGTCAGATATCAGATCTCTACGCCCAGTGGCAGAATTAATGACTAGTTGTCACATCAGCTTTGGCACTGTATACTACACAGAGGTGCTCCTCTTTCTGACTGCATGCAGTTCTTCAGAGATTTGTTGGGATACCTCGGTCTACCTTTGAAGAGTGTGGGTTCTTTTCCCCCCTTCTTCTTCTTCTTTTCTAAACATCCCATGCATTCATTGTTTTAAAGTAAACCCTTGGTTCCTACTCTGTGCACTTATGCACTTAACTAGCTATTACACTGTTAGTGTTAGAGTTGTCAGTGTGTATGTACAATATGTGTGTGCATGTGTTCATGTGCAGGCAAACATAAATAAATGCGTGCATGTATGCATGTGTGTGTATGTGCCTGCATATGGGTGTGTTTATGAGAATGAGAGAGACAGATAGATGGACAGAGACAGAGAAAGAGAGAGGATATGTTGAATTATGTTTATCAATCATACAGAGTGTAAAAGTTGCATTGTTTGATCATCTCCCTGGTATTGTGATATAATTATAAAGGTCAAAAGCTATTGGTAATGTTGCTCCATTGGCATTGTTATAAATTTTCATGTTATTTTAGATTCAATGATTATCATATATATATATATGCACAATATTGGTAATAATGGATGCAAACCAACATCTGTAATAGAGGTGTCTGTGTATTGCGCTGTGTTCTTTATTAACCAACGGCTTTGCTGTGTCCCAGGTTGGATCGTGCAAAAGGGGAGGGAGGATGAACTGGCACAGGAGGCCATCTTGGAGTGGTGCATTCAAACACTGCAGCAGGCTCGCAAACTCATGTAAGTCACCCGTGTACAATGCGGCCTCAAATTAATTCCCCAATTTACATGATTTTAGGATAGGTTCAGCCATGGTCTATGTTAGGAGAGACAGTGACACAGAGCAAGAGTGTTCACTCTCAAAAGCCAGGTTAAGCACTTTGGGCATGGTCATCAACTGGAAGGAGGACTGTTACATGCTGCATCTTTCAATTTTCTTTGTGCACATCCTGAAATTTCTCCAAAGTCAAATTCTGTGCACTCCATAAGTCTTTTGTATGAGACAAGGTCCCCCATGTGTATGCACAAGCGAAAAAGATCACGTATATATATATATTAGATATATGTACCTTGAAGATCCTGTAGTTCATGTCAGAGCTCAGTTGGTTATAAATGGACACTCCAAGACTAACCCAGCAAGCACTAAAAAAAAAAAAAGGTGAAGTGCAGTTAGTATTCCTGAGAGTGGAGAATAGCACTCTATGAAAGCAATCATAATTATGATCCAAGTTAGTTAAACTCTTGATGTACATTTACTGAAAATAGCATTGTATAACATCCACTGTGTTATTTGGCAATCAGAGCCATTGTATTTCATTGGAAAAAAATGATTTCCTGATTATATTCCCTTCTTGGTTCTGGTCCTGCTTACCTCTCTGAACTGCTACATGTCTACACTCCATCTCATACACTATGCTCTTCTGATGACCCCCACATGCTGAAAATCATGACAAATGCAAGGCTCATGGTTTTTGCTTATTCTCTTTGGACCCCACATTTGGAATTCACACCCACAAGACCTTAGACGTTGCTTAACCCTGTCATCTTTTAAAGCCAAGCTGAAAACCTTCCTCTTCTCACAGTATTTCCACCCAAACTAATATCAGTACCCAGTTTCTACTACAGTCATTGTGTGTATGTGTGTGTGTGTGTGTGTGTGTGTGTGTGTGTGTGTGTGTGTGTGTGTGTGTGTGTGTATGCCTGCGTGCATGCATGTGTGTATGCGCACCTGCCTGCCCGCCCGCTTGCACATACAGGTCAATGTCATAAATGTTTAAATTAATTACTTTTTTTAAATTTTTTTTTATTCAGATATATATAACACTTTATGTAAATTGTTTTGACATGACTGTCTCCACATGTGTATAAAATACCATATTTAGGTTAATATAAATCATGTGCATGCTTAGTGAGTCAAAAAGCTTGTGATAAATGTACATTACTATTAGTATTAGTATTCTTCTTCAATCAATCAGCCATTATTATTATTCCATTTATGATTTACAGTCTTGAGCAGAAAGCTCAGGAGAAGGTCATGGGCTATGACCAGCCAGTACAAGTGCGTTACTATGGCGACACAAGGAAGGAAACGCTGCTGAAGTACCGCAAGTCCCCGGTCAAGCCTACCATAAACCCAGCCATCAGGGGAGGGAAGCCCAGGATTCCCAGCATGTATGACGACCAGAATGAGGGGAAGCAACTCATGCTGACTGGCCATCTGGACGGAACGACGGTGGCTTAGTATCCTTTTCCTGGTGTACTCAACATGTGTTAGAGGGCTTGGTAACACTGCGTGTGATTAATGGTTACACTTACAGAGATGGATAGGTCAGGAAAATAATATACTGAAAGACAAACAGGTGGAGTACAGAGACTGGTACTGTGGTAGGCTTAATATAGTGTCCTTTTTGAGATCTACTCATTATCATCATGTTTGGAGGACATGGCATCACTCCAAGTGATTGATGGTGATGGAAATGGATAGGTAGAAAACAATATGATAGATAAACACTAAAACAGACAAACAGATGAACTACATAGGCAGACAGACAGACAAATAGGCAGACATGCAGACTAAGACAGTTTTTGGATTATGAAGCACACACACACACACACACACACACACACACACACACACACACACACACACACACACACACACACACACAGGCAGGCAAATGAACAGACAGACAGACAGCTAGAATAGATGTGCAGGCAAACATACAGACAAGGGATTTTTTTATGCAAAAAGACCAAAGTAAACATGAACAAATCTAGCTCAACTTCTGGAATACACCATTAATTCTTTAAAATTGAACTGAGCAATAAATTTGGCTGTTCCCTACTGACCTTAACCTCATCCAGTTACCCATCAGGTCGACCAGCTGTGGTGGCTTCTGCTGCTGGCTTTGGTCACAGCGGGTTTTATACTGTCGCCTATGACGATGACTTCGATATGAGGATGCTTGCATGTTTCACGCCTTCTGGTCGTGGAGTCTGTTACCATGCCAATGGCTATATTCGTTTCCTAGCAACCAACAAGGGTGGGCACATTGCTGACAGGAGTGGTAGGATAGAGAGGAGATGGAAGTGGTCCCCTGGAGGGGTGAAAATTATAACACCTGTGAGCTTTCAGGTGAGTGCCTGGCTGGTGTGTGTGTGTGGGGGGGGGGGGGGGGGGAGTTAAAATTACAACACCTGTGAGCTTTCAGGTGCGTGCCTGGCCGGTGGGGTGGGTGGGGCAGGGAGGGGAGTTAAAATTACACCTGTGAGCTTTCAGGTGAGTGCCTGGCCGGTGGGGTGGGTGGGGCAGGGAGGGGAGTTAAAATTACACCTGTGAGCTTTCAGGTGAGTGCCTGGCCGGTGGGGTGGGTGGGGCAGGGAGGGGAGTTAAAATTACACCTGTGAGCTTTCAGGTGAGTGCCTGGCCGGTGGGGTGGGTGGGGCAGGGAGGGGAGTTAAAATTACACCTGTGAGCTTTCAGGTGAGTGCCTGGCCGGTGGGGTGGGTGGGGCAGGGAGGGGAGTTAAAATTACACCTGTGAGCTTTCAGGTGAGTGCCTGGCTGGTGGGGTGGGTGGGGCAGGGAGGGGAGTTAAAATTACACCTGTGAGCTTTCAGGTGAGTGCCTGGCCGGTGGGGTGGGTGGGGCAGGGAGGGGAGTTAAAATTACACCTGTGAGCTTTCAAGTGAGTGCCTGGCCGGTGGGGTGGGTGGGGCAGGGAGGGGAGTTAAAATTACACTACACCTGTGAGCTTTCAGGTGAGTGCCTGGCCGACGGGGGGGGGGGGGGGGGGGGGGGGTGGTAAAAAATTACAAGATCCAAACAAAAAAAAGGTTCAAACAAACCCTTATTTATTTTAACACGGACATGCAGTATGCAAATTTAAAATTAAAAAAGTTAAAATTACAACTCCTGTGAGCTTTCAGGTGAGTGCCTGGCCGGTGGGGCGTAGGAGGTGGGGGGAGGGTTGGTGTTAACATTATAACACCTGTGAGCTTTCAGGTGAGTGCCTGGCCGGTGGGGCGTAGGAGGTGGGGGGAGGGTTGGTGTTAACATTATAACACCTGTGAGCTTTCAGGTGAGTGCCTGGCCGGTGGGGCGTAGGAGGTGGGGGGAGGGTTGGTGTTAACATTATAACACCTGTGAGCTTTCAGGTGAGTGCCTGGCCGGTGGGGCGTAGGAGGTGGGGGAGGGTTGGTGTTAACATTATAACACCTGTGAGCTTTCAGGTGAGTGCCTGGCCGGTGGGGCGTAGGAGGTGGGGGGAGGGTTGGTGTTAACATTATAACACCTGTGAGCTTTCAGGTGAGTGCCTGGCCGGTGGGGCGTAGGAGGTGGGGGGAGGGTTGGTGTTAACATTATAACACCTGTGAGCTTTCAGGTGAGTGCCTGGCCGGTGGGGCGTAGGAGGTGGGGGGAGGGTTGGTGTTAAAATTATAACACCTGTGAGCTTTCAGGTGAGTGCCTGGCCGGTGGGGCGTAGGAGGTGGGGGGAGGGTTGGTGTTAAAATTATAACACCTGTGAGCGTTCAGTGAGTGCCTGGCTGATGAAGTGGGGTGGGGGGTGGGTAAGAGTATAACACCTTTGGGCTTTCAGGTGAGTGCCTGGCTGGGGGGGGGGGGGGGGGGGGTAAAATTACTCCTGTGAGCTTTCAGGTGAGTGCCTGGCCGTTGGGGGTGGGGGTGAAGTTAAGATTACAACACCTGCAGTTTCTGGGATGAGTCATCATGAGTGCCTAGAGAAGTGATGATTACAACACTTGCAGGCTTTGAGGTTAGCATCTGGAGGTGGTGAAGATCACAACACCTGTGTTTGGGTGGGATGGGGATGGGGGGGGGGGGATCTTGCAACACTTGTAGGTTTTAAGACGAGTATCCAGAGGGGTTAAGATTACCTGCAGGTAGTTTTCAACTGCCGATTTGAAGATATGTGTCTCAATAATGAAGTCATCAAGATTGCAACACCTGTTGGTTTTGAGATGAATGCGTGGGGGATGAATTGAAAGAATATGTTGCCTGCATCTGTGCCTATCTGTGCATGTGTTTGTGTGTAAACAGCTGAACTCCAACCTGGCATTCAGATGTGTGTCCGAGTCCCAGATGGTTCTGCTCTACTCCTGTGCTAAAGAAACAGCTCGCTTCCCGGTCAGCGCCTACCAGAGTGAGCCTTCCCCCCGCAGTGGGGAGGAGACGGTCAGTGTGTTTGTCTGTCTGTCATGATGTCCATCCACTCATCTGTCCTGTTGTTTGTGTTTGTCTGTCTGTCACAATGTCCATCCACTCATCTGTCCAGTTGTTCGTGTGTTTGTCTGTCTGTTATGACATCCATCCACTCATCTGTCCAGTTGTTTGTGTGTTTGTCTGTCTGTCATGATGCCTATCCACTCATCTGTCCAGTTGTTAATGTGTTTGTCTGTCTGTCATAACGTCCATCCACTCATCTCTCCAGTTGTCTGCCTGTCTCAGACTCTTACCTTTTCTGTAGTGTAACAGAGTGCATCTACACATTGTGTTTGTGTTGTTGTACTCTGTGTGTCACTCTTTCAGTGTTCTTTCATATGTGGACGTTGTCCGATCTTTTACGTATGTGTTATGTGTAGTCATTTGGACGTCATTATAAGACTGTGTGAGACAGTGTGAGAGAAAAGGAGAAGGAATAACAACGGCCTCTCGCATGTACCATCAAAAAGAAAAGAAATAAAATCAGGAACCTCTGGCTGTGGCTCATTTGTTGTTCCTTACTTCCAACCCTCAACTTCCATCAACCGTTTACAGCTGCATCCCGGAACCCCTTTTGAGGACCACCCTAAAAAGTCCACCAAGAGGCTTGAAAAGAGAAAGGGCTCTTGGTCAGGGGGTTGTTAATTGTTTTACACAAAAATGCAAAAGGGAGGATGAGGAAAAATGATCATAAAAGAGGGGTGGTATCTCATCAGACATCTCTTTTATCAAGGTTTCTGCTGTAATAGTTTTTTTTTAAAGCCTGTTAGGTGTGTGTGGTTAGTGTTGGATTTCAGTGAAATAATAAGGAGAAGAACACAACTGAGGACAGAAGAGAAGGGAGAAGAAGAAGCTATGGATTTAGCAGATGTAATTAGCAGTTGTTGACCAAATTCAGCCATAGTAAATCTTTTAGTCTGTGTGTAGTCAGAAGCAATCAATGAAGCAGTCATTGAACAACTTCAACCTCAGTGACTCATTTTTGTGTGTGTATTCAGGAGCAGTCATTGAACAACATCAACCTTAGTGAATCATTTGTGTGTGTGTGTGTGTGTGTGTGTGTGTGTGTGTGTGTGTGTGTGTGTGTGTGTATTCAGGAGCAGTCATTGAACAACTTCAGTCCTAGTGAATCATTTTTGTGTGTGTATTCAGGAGCAGTTGTTGACCAACTTCAACCCTAGTGAATCTTTTTTTCTGTGTGTATCCAGAAGCTGTTGACCAACTTCAGTCCTAGTGAATCATTTTTGTGTGTGTATTCAGGAGCAGTTGTTGACCAACTTCAACCCTAGTGAATCTTTTTTTCTGTGTGTATCCAGAAGCTGTTGACCAACTTCAGCCCTAGCAACTCTTTCTTTTCTGAATTGATTGGCCAGTTTCAACCCTAGTGAATCTTTTTTCGTGTGTGTATTCAGGAGCAGTTGTTGACCAACTTCAACCGTAGCAAATCTTTTCTCTTTTTTTTTCTTCTCTTTTTTTCTGTATGCATTCAGGAGTAGTTGTTGACCAATTTCAACCCTAGTGCATCTTTTTTTCTGTGTGTATTCAGGAGCAATTGTTGAACAACTTCAACTCTAGTGCATCTTTTTTCTCTGTGTGTTCAGGAGCAGTTGTTGACCAACTTCTCCTTCAGTTCTAAGGCAGCCAGAGACTTGCTGCGCCTCTTTGCACCAAAGTCCAAGTCTCACAAATCCAAAGGGAAAAGGAAGGTGAGCTGTATTCACTGGAACTTGCATACTGTGCAACACTCAAACTCAGAAGTACAAATGAACCAAATTCTAGTACATGTAAAAAGCAGATAGCAAAGATGAACACAAGGATCATGCCTTGAACATGCTTGCCACACACACATCTAGTCTAGCACCACATGAAAATGCCAGAGTTTAGGAGAATTCAGTATATTCAGGAGAATACTGAAGGCTTAATAGGACCGCATATGACTATCTGAAAAGTCTGCAGAAAAGAGTGCAGTAGTTCTCTTTCAATCCCATTCTTCTAACAAGCCTTGTTCAGAGACAATCGGTTTCTGTCTGCATGGGTGGAAAATTTGCGATGATAATCTGATAGATGTTTGCCTGTTCTGAGTGGGTTCAAGTCCCCTCATGGCATCAGACGCCTGCTCCACCGCCCTTGAGCTTGGAGTGGTCATGCTATTTGTATGCATGCAGCATTGGCATGCAAAAAGCATGCGAACATAACTCCATAGCTGATATTTATATCCTACCAGGAGAGATTGAGCACACATCTGTGAGAATTGGTCAAGTCAGTGTCAATGACTTGATGCCTGCTGTTTATATTTTAACAGGAGAGGTTGAACAGGCAACTGGCAGAGTTGGTCAAGTCAGTGGACTCCCAAGAACGGTCTCTGTACGACATCGAAGCAGACAAAGAATTAGCACGCCTGCAACGCAAGACAAGGTGAGGTGAAGGGTCAAGGTCTGAGAGTGAAATGTGATAAGAGGTCAAATTAGCATGTCTTTTTTTGATTGGTCTATGTTGCTTATCTGTGAATGCGTGCCTGGCAGCCCAGTTGGTGAAATTAACCTGTGATTTACTGGCACCATGTGAAAAGGAAGCACAGTCTTTGTCCACTCAGTGAGTACCTGACAGCTCTGTTAGTGAAATTAATCTGTGATTTACTGGCAACATGAAGAGAGGAAGCATAGCCTTCATACACTACCTGACAGCTCTGTTAGTGAAATTAATCTGTGATTTACTGGCAACATGAACAGAGGAAGCATAGCCTTCATACACTACCTGACAGCTCTGTTAGTGAAATTAACCTGTTATTTACTGGCACCATGTGCAAAGGAAGCATAGTCTTCGTCCACTCAGTGAGTACCTGACAGCTCTGTTAGTGAAATTAATCTGTGATTGACTGGCACCATGTGCAGAAGAAGCACGGCCCTCATCAGCTCTCACCCACTTGTGCAGGTGAAACCAGGTCTAACCCTTTCAGTGCCATGCTTGCCGCGCCGTCACTCGAAAAACAACCAATACTGCTGCCAAATATGAAACCATTAAGGCTTTTTCCCCTCTTTGCATGAACACATAAAAGGACTTCTACCAAAATGCACAGTGTCAAAAGTACATTTGTTATATGCCCATCAAAGATACTGTTTGCAGGCATGTAAGTGAGCACTTTTCAGCCAATTTACAAGCTGGGCCAGTTAAGGGGTTAAGCACCGGCTCAGGCTGTTTGCCCTCTTGGCTGTGGAAAGGATTTAACTCTGTGGTATTCTGAACTCCTGCAGGAACCTGATTGATGACTGGATGGAGCACTACAGGATTGCCATTGGTCTGACCTCCCCTCACTTGACCTACATGCCAGAATCACCGCTCATCCGCCGTCGGCGTGAGACACAGTCAGCCAAGCCCTGGGACGGGGACAAGATCGTGCGAAGGGGAGCCCTGGGGGTGGACCAGAGGGACGCCAGCATCAACATAATGAGGGCACCTTCAGCCCCCTCAGGTGAGAGAAAAACCTTGATGCTGTAATGACCAGGACCTGAGTTTACTAAAGTCACTCAAAAGAGTTTGAACCAGAAACTAACATTGTTTTGGTATTAAACTAGCATTCTAAAACAAGATCAAAACATACAGCAAGGTTCAGAAGAATGCTTATTTTAATTAGACCATACGAAATATGCAAAAACTTTAAATGAAAACATTCTTTTTATTTAAATGCTTACGCTTACGACAATGCTTACGCTAACAATAACAAGGAAAGATTTGATCTAGTTAACTTTCAGTTACTGGAAAGGTTTTGGGGTAGAATCTGCACACATTTTGCATTGTCTAATTAAAATGAACATTTTCTTGAACCTTTTATGTGTTTTGATTTTGTACCAACATTAAAACCCTCTGCCCCAGCAAAGTTTTGAATCGTCAACCTCTGGCACTGTTAATAAGACAAGCGCTAATTGCTAGCTCTTAGCAACAGAACCACCAGCCGCTGTTGACTAACAACAAGAACAAAAGTTCAAACTAACCAAAAACGGAAAAGAACTTTGTTCAGATGGAACAAAAAAGTTGAAAAATGTTCAGCAAACTGGTAAATGTTTGTCTTAGTTTGAAGGTTTTAACAAATGAGTCTTGGACAAAGGGCAGGAACAGTGTACAGTGAAGTAACACCTTTTGCATTCTTGACCTAAAACTTTTATCCAAAATGTCAGTCACCTTTTCTCATTGGGCTCTTTCTGGTACTAGTTATTGTTATTTATTTTTTGTGAGAGATTTTCTTCTTCCTTTTTTTCCAGCACCCAGAAAATACCATGGAGGTAGTTCGAGGTCCAGCATTCCCTCTCCAACAAGGAGCACAGTGTCCCCAACGGTGAAGTTTGACCGCAGCGTGGAGGGGGGGCTGATGAACCAGGGCGATGATGGCCTAGGAGACGAAAACAAGGAGCTCACCATGTCTGTGGCCAGTCTTGGCAGGTTTTCTGAGTGAGTGCACTGGCTGTGTCTGTGCGGGTCGGTGACAGGTACATGTGTTGGCGCTTTGGGTATGTAATACAGTGGGTGGGTAGTGAGTGTACCTGTTGTGTGTGTGGGTTAGTGATGGAGACAGGTGTTGGCACTTTGTGTATATGATGCAGTGGATGGGTAGTGAGTGTACCTGTTGTCTGTGTGGGTTAGTGATGGGTACAGGTGTTGGCATTTTGTGTGCATGGTACAGTGGGTGGGGAGTGAGTGTACCAGTGTGTGTGGGGGTTAGTGGCAGGGACAGGTGTTGGCACTTTGTGTGCATGGTACAGTGGGTGGGGAGTGAGTGTACCAGTGTGTGTGGGGGTTAGTGGCAGGGACAGGTGTTGGCACTTTGTGTGCATGGTACAGTGGGTGGGGAGTGAGTGTACCAGTGTGTGTGTGGGTTAGTGGCAGGGACAGGTGTTGGCACTTTGTGTGCATGGTACAGTGGGTGGGGAGTGAGTGTACCAGTGTGTGTGTGGGTTAGTGGCAGGGACAGGTGTTGGCACTTTGTGTGCATGGTACAGTGGGTGGGGAGTGAGTGTACCTGTTGTCTCTGTCGGTTAGTGACAGGGGCAGGTGTTGGCACTTTGTGTATGTGATAAAGTTGGTGGGTAGTGGGTGTACCTGTTCCCTGTATGGGTTAGTAATAGGTGTTGGCACTTTGAGTGCTGCATGATTCAGTAGGTAGGTAGTGAGTACCTGTTGTCTGTATGGGCTAGTGATAGGGTGCTGGCATTTTGTGTGCATGATTCAGTGAGAGGGTAGTGAGTGTATCTGTTGTCTGTGAGGGTTAATGACAGGTGCAGGTGTTGGCACTTTGTGTGTGTGATTATGTGGGTGGGTAGTGAGTACTCCTGGAGTCTGGGTGGGTTGGTACTTCGTGTGCTACATGATACAGTTGGTGGGTAATGAGTGTACATGTTGTCTGTATGGGTTTCGCCCTGATATAACTGCACCGGTTGACTGGGCGTAAAACACCAACTTACTTACTGTATGGGTTAGTGGTAGGGTGTTGGCACTTTGTGTATGTAATGCAGTTGGTGGGTAGTGAGTGTACCTGTTGTCTGTATGGGTTAGTAACAGGGTGTTGGCACTTTGTGTGTGATTGAGTAGGTGGCTAGTGAGTATACCTGTTGTCTGTATGGGTTAGCGATAGGGTGTTGACACTTTATGTGCATGATTCAGTGGGTGGGAAGTGAGTGTACCTGTTGTCTGTATGGGTTAGTGATGGGTACAGGTGTTGGCACTTTGTGTGCATGAGTGAGTGTGCCTGTTGTCTGTATGGGTTAGTGATAAGGTGTTGGCACTTTATGCGCATGATTCAGTGGGTGGGTATTGAGGGCACCTCTTGTCTGTGAGGGTTAGTGACAGGTGCAGATGTTGTCTGTTTGTGTGTGTGATTCACTGGGTAGGTAGTAAGTGCACCTGTTGTCTGTGAGGGTTAGTGACAGGTGCAGATGTTGTCTGTGTGTGTGATTCACTGGGTAGGTAGTAAGTGCACCTGTTGTCTGTGAGGGTTAGTGACAGGTGCAGATGTTGTCTGTGTGTGTGATTCACTGGGTAGGTAGTAAGTGCACCTGTTGTCTGTGAGGGTTAGTGACAGGTGCAGATGTTGTCTGTTTGTGTGTGTGATTCACTGGGTAGGTAGTAAGTGCACCTGGTCATGGGATGAAGGCACTTTTTTGTAGGATTCAGAGAGTGGATATTAAGAGAGTGGATGTTAAGTGAGTGGATATATTATAATGAGAGAATCTGGTGTCTGTCTTGTTTAATGACAGTGTCTTGTCACCTTGTTTTGTGATTTAGCGGGTGGGTAGTGAATGCACTTGGTGCTTGTGAGGGTTAGTCTTCAGGTTTCAGCACTGTAAACAGGTCACTTAATGTAGTCTTAGGGTGTCAGCACTGTAAACAGGTCACTCAGTGTAGTCTTAGGGTGTCAGCACTGTAAACATGTCAGTGTAGTCTTAGGGTGCCACCACTGTAAACAGATCACTCAGTGTAGTCTTGGGGTGTCAGCACTGTGAACAGGTCACTCAGTGTAGTCTTAGGGTGTCAGCACTGTAAATGGGTTACTCATAGTAGTCTTAGTGTGTCAGCACTGTAAATGGGTTACTCAGTGTAGTCTGAGGGTGTCAGCACTGTAAACAGGTCACTCAGTGTAGTCTTAGGGTGTCAGCACTGTAAGCAGGTCACTCAGTGTAGTCTCAGGGTGTCAGCACTATAAACAAGGTCACTTGGTGTATTAAGAACAGGTCAATAATCACTGTACAAACTGTGTGCAGGCTGTCACACCTGAGGTCCAAGTCTGCCAGCTACAACCCCAAACCCTTGTCCAGACAGGGCACCGCCACCTCTCTCCCTGACCGTGATCCACCTCCCTCTCTCTTGCTCTGTCCAGCCGCCCTGCGGCAAATCTTGCTCAATGAACCACGACCTCAGTGCCGATGCAGTCGACACGCCATTCCGAACATCTCTGATGTGGAGTATGACCGTTACATCAACAAAGAGGCACCCAGGTCCCAGCTTCAGATAGTCACAGTGCACTCCTCATTGTAAGTATTCACAACAGCTTGAACCTGACACAGTGGAAGTCCTGAAGAGACACCATCCTGAAGAGAGACCACCCTGATGAGAGACCACCCTGACGAGAGACCACTCCTCTATTAACCCCTTCACTGCCCCAGCCTGTAAAATTTCCAGGCTAAAAGATGCACGGACACGCCTGCAAACAGTATATTTTCTGTTCACGTAGCACATCTACTTTCAGTGCTATGTATTTTTATGAAGATCCATTCACATGCCAGTGCAAAAAAAAAAAAAAGGTCTTAAGGGTTCCGATTTTCTACTTTTATTGAGTGTTTTTGAGTGACGTCATGGCAGTGAAGGGCTTAAGACCACTTTTTTCAGAAGCGTCCCATCATATGTTACATGCGAATAAACCCCACACCATGGACCGTCGCTCTTTTAAGTGATTTTTTGAGTGAGTTTAAGGAAGGGTCTGCTAGTACTGTATAATGTTATGGTATGGACGTTTTGGCTGACAGTGTCTCATAATAATAAAGGGGATTTCTGTGGAACCCATCTACTACACATGGTCGGAGCCCTGAGTGCTTTACAATAACATGGGTAATGACACATGCGCTTGCACACAAACACTCGCACACACACACACACACACACATCAACACACACACACACACACACACACACACACACACACACACACACACACACACACACACACACATCAACACACACACACACACACACATCAACACACACACACACACACACACACATCAACACACACACACACACACACACACATCAACACACACACACACCAAAGTAAAGTTCACTCATACTCATGCTTACTGTGTACAACAGGTTGAAATTTTGTGCTGCTGGTGCTGCTAAAATAGACATGAAACCCATGTGAATCAGAGGCACATTACAAGAAAAACATAATCCTCTTTATTTCTTCATTGTCTTGCTGCAACCAAAAAAACAACTTTTGTTCAAAATGTGAATATGGTGTACTTTTCCTGACTTGAAATACAGGTACCCAAACACTAACCCATCAGAGAGCATGCTGAACCACATATACGCCAACCAGAACCGGAACCGCACACGTCCGTGTCTGCAGAGCCGTGCCGACCTGTTCCGCATCTTTAAGTATGACATCAGCAGTGCTGCTGTAGACTCGGACCACACCCAGCCCTTGCTGCTAACTCGGCACAATGTGGTGCCAGGGATGATCCTGGTTAGTGTGTGTGTCTGAGGTGGTCTGTGAGCAAGTTTGGGCATGTAGGTGTCTGTGAGTGTGTGTGTGTGTGTGTGTGTGTGTGTGTGTGTGTGGTGAGCTGTTGTTTCTGAGATAATAAACATTTCCTTTTGCACTTAAAGATAATTCACCTTCACCATTATGTTTTATCTCTTGGTTAGCCACCTTATTTGAAATGCATAAGTAAATGTAATTTACATTGTGCACTGTTCTTTTTTATGAATGATCAAAGCATTTTTTCACTGCATGTCAAAAACATTGACTTGGAGTGAGCCAGCCAGGCAGATTTTATGTCAGTTACCGTGTTGCATGTGTCCACCATGTTGCATGTTGCCTTGCTCCACCATGTTGCATGTTGCCTCGCTCCACCATGTTGCATGTTGCCTCGCTCCACCATGTTGCATGTTGCCTCGCTCCACCATGTTGCATGTTGCCTCGCTCCACCATGTTGCATGTTGCCTCGCTCCACCATGTTGCATGTTTCCTCACTCCACCATGTTGCATGTTTCCTCACTCCACCATGTTGCATGTTTCCTCACTTCACCATGTTTCCTCACTCCAGATCTACGGAGATAGCAAGCTGCTGTTCTGTGATCACATACTGAATGGCTATGGCTACACACAGCGAGATTTCAAGAAGCAGATTTCCAAATCCCGCATCGACTTCCTGCATGGGAAGTCACTGCCCAACGACTTCCGATTCAGGTCAGCACAGAGACTGTGAACGCTGAAGAAAAAACAACAACAACAAAAAATATCTATGGTGTCAGTATTGCTTGAGGGCTTGGCAGAAATGTAGGAGAGTGAGAGAGGATGACTCTTTACAATGCCAATGCATCGGTCTGCTAATGATTTGTGTAGAGACACTAGATGTGAAATGGAAGAGTGGAAGAAATATGATTATGTGGTTTCAGTTTTCAACATACTTTTTCTTAATGTTAATCAAGTTAGTCAAGTTTTTGCAGTCATCAGAATGTGAACTGGACTGATAGAGAATTAAATTTTTCTTAACATCCTTTTTTTTCTTTTTCTTTTTTTGATCCTGAACTCTTCTCAGTCTTGACAAATGTCAGAGCTTGACAGCAGGGGTGGGAAGGGGGTAGGGGTGATATATGGCTCTTTCCCATGATGTTCCGTCTTCTTTCTAGAAGTCAAACCTCCAAATGATGCCTTAGTTTGTCTGAGTGGCTTGTGGCAGGGGCATTGCTGTTTGGCATGGTTTTTCTTCACCTTGTGTGTCTGTCCGGAGATTGCAGCAACCTGAAAGTGGTGTGGTACAGGGATTTTTTCGATGCGTTTTTTACCTGTCCTAGCGTCCTGAGAGTGGTATGGTACAGGGATTGTTTTTGACACAGTTTTAACCCATCCTTTTCTTCAGTCCTTCCAAAGGGCGCCATGGTCTGAGAGCAGCCTGGGGAGGAGATATCGGTGGCACTGGGGTGGATCGGTTTGGCAGTCCCGGCACCGCCCTCAGCCGATCCATGACGGAAATCCCTAACTCTGACAGATCCATCTCCCTGACAGTATCACAGACCGACCATGCAGGGTGAGTCTCTCCCTCTGTATGTGTTGCGGGCCTGGTGTGCTCTGCCTATGCTGTGTGAGCTTTTAACTGTGAGCTCTAAACCCCTCTAAAACTACTAGAGTTTTTTTTTTTTAATGTTATGTTTTAGCCAGGGAATCGAGGAAGGCGGCAGGAAGAGAAAACAAGCACAGTGCTGTAAGAAGACAACAACAGCCAAACACTGGGAAGGCTGCAGTTCTTTTGAGTAATGTTTGAGCAATGTTTAAAGAAACTGAACTGCCAAATGTGACTGCAATGTTTCTGGCGATGGCCCTCTTCATATGTCAGCAAAATAACAGAACACTTGATTTTAGACACGCAGGACCACTGTAGTATGTGATTTGAATTCATCAGCATGTCTGCAGGGTACTGTGTTTTCAAGTTGCGCAACATAGTTAACAAATACCAAGCAGCAAAAAGTAGTTAACAAATACCAAGCAGCAAAAAGATCAGTGAGAGTTTTGTGTCTTCATTTATAATTATCGTGTACTGATTAGCTATTCCAGTGTAAGGTTTGGAGTCAGACTTGTTAATCCTATTGACAAATACAGCTTGTGTTGTTTATAACAAGCGTGAGTGTGCTAAGAGTTGGGGGGGGGGGGGGGGGGGGTCCGGGGGGGGTTGTTTACCAGTGTTCTATTTTTACTTACCCCTCCACCCCCACCCCCAATTCACGCATGCACAATTGCATGCATGCACACAGGCATGCATGCACGCAAACACACACACACACACACACACACACACACACACACACACACACACACACTCTCAGGCACCCACACATAAATGGATCAGCACCCACATAGTCTTTACTGTCTTCTGTCTGCACATTTTTCATGTTTGATATGATGGTTTCCTTTCTGCTGTCTTTGTGTGCCTAACAGCCTAATGCTTGCTCAGGTGTCAGTGTGGCAATGCAGGTGCACAAACATCAGTCACTTTTGTCTGTTGCACATGTTTTGATTTGCAGCTAGTATGATCTCTTCTTTGACAGACCTTCACTTTCCTCCATACTCTAGTTTGAGTCTCTCTCTCTCTCTCTCTCTCTCTCTCTCTCTCTCTCTCTCTCTCTCTCTCTCTCTCTCTCTCTCTCTCTCTCTCTCTCTCTCTCTCTCATGATGTATCTCTCTCTGATTACACCCACCCCCCACATGCACATATGCACACCTTCTTTTGCAGTCACATTCAGCAAGTTGAAGATTATATGCTGCACATTTTGCAGGGATTGTTTTATCTCTGTGTGTCTGTCAGTCTTTCTGTCTGTCTGTCTGTCTGTCTGTCTGTCTGTCTGTCTGTCTGTCTGTCTGTCTGTCTGTCTGTCTCTCTCTCTCTCTCTCTCTCTCTCTCTCTCTCTCTCTTGCTCTTGCTCTCTGTCTCTCCATCAATCTGTCTCCCTCTGTCTGTCTCTCCATCTCTGTCTCTCTTTCTGTCTCTCCATCACTGTCTCTGTCTGTCTGTCTGTTTGTCTCCATCTCTGTCTCTCTCTGCATGGCTCTTAAACTGGGATGACACGTGAACCTGCTGAATAGTTTATGACTTCAACAGACAGATTCATAAAGCTACTTCACCTCACCCTTCTCTGCAAATGCTGTAGTTCAGACCATTTTCTTGTGACTTTGACTTCTGATACTGCAGTTACGGAAGCATTCAAATTGCTTATGCACTGCTGCCCATCTTAATGCAGAATTATACCAGCTAATCTCCGGAAGGGTACCTTTCCAGATGCAACTCATCATGAAGCAAATCTGAAACTAAGACTAATAAGAGCAATAGCCCTTCAGAAGAGCTTGTGCTAATAGGCGTTGGTACAGGTTATGCATTTTCACCTGGAGTTGGCCGTTCTGCTGTGACTGTAATGTATTGCATGTAATTATTTACCTAGAGTTAGCTGTTCTGCTGTGACTATTGTACACAAAATTCACCTGGAATTAGCCATTCTGTTGTGACTGTATTGTATGTTCTTTTTTTTAACCTGGAGTTAGCCATTCTGCTGTGACTGTATTATACATTATTTTTTTACCTGGAGTTAGCCATTCTGCTGTGACTGTATTGTATGTTTGTTTTTTTACCTGGAGTTAGCCGTTCTGCTGTGACTGTATTGTATGTTATTTTTACCATGGTCTCTGCAGCGCCCTTTATGAGAATCTGA
>OY757547.1:5521354-5568354 GCA_963584105.1 Alviniconcha strummeri | reverse complement strand
GTGTCTTGCTCAGTTTATTTACTTTTTTCCACTGCTCCCACCCCCACCTCCACCCACCTCCAAAGGGCGACAGTGGGGTTGATGGGACTCCCCCCCCCCCCCCGCCACACACACGCACACACACGCACGCACGCACGCACGCACGCACGCACGCACGCACGCACGCACGCACGCACGCACACACACACACACACACACACACACACACACTCCAAACGACAATGGGACATGGGACTGCCCCTTGTGGGATGAACATTTTGCTACCCGGCGAAGATTTCGTACATACCACCTGGACCCCTGATCAGCACTTAATTGTCCATTGTACAGGTGTGCACGCTGGTACACTCTACTTCGCTTGTTGTCCATGTGTGACGTGGATCAAGTCAACTGTGAAGGCTACACTCTGATGCACAGCGCTGCCTTCAACGGCGAGATCAGCGTGGTCCAGTTTCTGCTGGAGAGTGGCGCAGACATGGCCAGACGAACTCCTCATGGGAACACTCCGCTCTCCAAGGCAGTGGACCGTAACCAGGTCAGTCTTTCTGTGGTAAATCATGCTAGTGGACCATATATGCGTAACCAAGTCAGTCTTCCTGTGGTAAATCGTGCTAGTGGACCGTAATCAGGTCAATCTTTTTGTGGTAAATCATGCTGTTGGACCGTAGCCTGGCCAGTCTTCCTGTGGTTGCTAGATGTAATCATGTTAGTGGACCGTAACCAGGTCAGTCTTCCTGTGGTAAACCATGCTAGTGAACCGTAACCAGGTCAGTCTTCCTGTGGTGGCTAGGTGAAGTCATGTTAGTGGACCGCAACCAGTTCAGTGTACCTGTGGTAAATGCATGTTAGAGGACCGTAACCAGGTCAGTCTTCCTGTGGTGGTTAGGTGAAATCATGCTGGTGGACCGTAATAAGGTCAGTCTTCCTGCGGTGGTTAGGTGAAATCATGCTGGTGGACCGTAACCAGGTCAGACTTCCTGTGGTAAAGCATGTTAGTGAACCTTAACCAGGCCAGTCTTCCTGTGGTAAATCATGTTAGTGAACCGTAACCAGGTCAGTCTTCCTGTGCCGGTGGCTAGATGTAATCATGCTAGTGAACCACAGCCAGGCGAGCGCTCATGTAGTGACTGGAGGCAACCAGGCCAGGTACCTAGAAAGAAAGACGTCCGTCTTAACATATGATGCCGAATACACTGATTCTCAGGATCAGACGATAAGGGCATTAGGACCTCCACAACACAGACCTGAGCCGCCCATGATAACTGTCACCTGACATGACTCCTCAAGGAGCTAGCATTATCACCTGTGTGTGTTTCCATAAAATGCCTCTTGTAAGTTGTTTTGGTAGGACTGTCCTCTACGTACGTATAGAATACTGTATTTAGGTTAATATGTATGATGCGAACGCTCAGGGCGTTGACGAGCGCATGATAAATGTACATTATCATAATTATTATGAAGTGAACACAAGGTACATACTCCACCAAGTGTACGATCCTCTAACGCCACATCCTGGCTGCAGGTCCGAGTGGCAGCGTTTCTTTTGAACTGGGCCAGCCAAGCCTCAGCACAGCTGGGCACCGCCACCACCGACACCACCACCAGAAACGAAGGCAACGCAGACCACTACCTCTCACGGATGCTTGGGACCCGCAACCTGCGCGACATCCTCCGTGACGCTGTGCTGAAGAAGCGTTGCCAGATGCTGTGTCTTCTGCTCTCCCACGGCGCAGACCCGCTCGGCATGGACAGCGACGGCAAGACCTTGCTTGACCACGCCAAGACGGTGAAGGACAACAAGGAGGTGGTCAGCCTTTTGACCAGGTACTACAGGTCATGTTTGGTTACTGACAACTTTGGTTTATTTACTGAAATTGCTGTGTGTAAATTCTTGAGCGGTTGGCGGTCGTATGTGGCCTGAAACCTTTTTATTTTGTCCATTGTATGTGTTTATACATTTTTCTGCAGCTTTTTGTACGGCTCATTGTGCGCTAGATCTTGCTAGGGATCAAGCGTCACAGAAATGTCTATTATTATTATTATTAGTGCAACTGTCTCCTCATGGGTACATCTAATTCTGCCATCCAACCTCTCCAGAAAATTAAAAACTTTGCTTGCTGCAAGACCCTTTCTCTAATTGGCATCCCGCCACCACCACTCAGCACCTCTCCTGGAAAAACTGCATTGGCGTCCCACTTCAGAATGTATTAAAGTCGCTTGTGTGTGTTTCAATGCTATGAATGGTTCTCGTCCTGCTTACCTTTCTGAACTGCTACATGTCTACACTCCGTCTCGTACACTACGCCCTTCTTCTGACACCCGCATGCTCAAAATGCAGCAATACAAACGCAAGAGTCATGGCTTTCGTGCCTTCTCTTGCTTTGGACCCCACAGTTGGAATTCACTAACACAAGACCTTAGACACCGCTCAACCCTGTCATCTTTTTAAAGCCAAACTGAAAACCTTCCTCTTCTCACAGTATTTCCGCTAATACTCAATACCCAGTTTCTGCTACAGTCATTGTGTGTGTGTGTGTGTGTGTGTGTGTGTGTGTGTGTGTGTGTGTGTGTGTGTGTGTGTGTGTGTGTGTGTGTGTGTGTGTGTGTGTGTGTGTGTGTGTATGTGTTTCCATATAATACCTTATGTAAATTGTTTTGGTAGGACTGTGCTCAATGTGTGTATAGAATATTGTATTTAGGTTAATATGTATCATGTGAGCGCTCAGGGCGTTGAGTGCATGATAAATGTACATATTATTATTATTATTTACTGTTATTATATCATTATTATCATCATCATCATTATTTACTGTTATTATTGTTGTTATTATTAGGTACAAGGCAAGGGGCGGTTCTGGTACTACAGCCCCGGAGGAAGTCCTCTGTGACAACACGATTCTCAAGCAGAAGGACGGGAGGCACAGAAGAGCCCAAAGCCCAAAGGGATTAAAAAACTGCTGTCCTGGAACAGCCCTAAGCCGTAAGCTCTGCTCTTTCGGTGCATTGAGCCCTAAGCATCAAGCATCTGCAGACAATCTGGATCCTTGCAAAGGGATTAAAAAACACTAAAACTAAAAAAACTACTGGTAGTTCAACAGCCCTAAGCCGTAAGCTCAGCTCTTTCCGTGTATACGAACCCTATAAGCATCAAGCATCCGCAGTCAGTCCGGATCCTTGCAAAGTTTGTTCGATGTAATTATACTCTCCTAATCTAGCGAAGACGGTGTAAGACCACAAACAGTCTCAGTTCGGTGAAATTACGCTTGCCTATCAGAAGTTTGACCCAAACACAAAAATGTTCAAAGGAACGCTTATTTATTTTGACACGGACACAGTATTCTATCAGAAATTTGGTTTTGAAGAGCTTTGGTTAGCTTGAAACATTCTTACTACCAACAAAAATCAACACACACAGACACGTCTGTGCACAAACATGCCTGAGACACACAAGGGGGGGGGGGGGGGGGGGGGGGGGGGGGGATTGTGTGTATATGCATTATTGTAAAAACAATTAGCTGCTAGAAACTGAGTAGTAATCATACCATCATCGCTGCTTGATACGTTTTCTGTTTGATGTTGTGTTATCCTGTTCAGTGTTCATATTTATTTTTGGTGTCAGTGTTGAGTACACAGCCATGTACCATTGTTATAGCTTTGTTTACCCGTTTATTGTAAAGCACTTTTGAGCCATAAGCAAAGTGCTATAGAAACAGTCTATTTCTCTTTTTCAATATTTGCCTTGAATACAGATCATGCTGCCAACCCCGCAGCCCAGAACAGTTTGTAATTACAGATAATGCCCCAGGCTAAGAAAGGCTTTCACAAGGAACATTTCACTGCCAATAATATGCCCTTAAAAAAAAAAAAAAGAGGAACAAACAAACAAAAACTGATACATGGACTAGTACCAAATTGTAGTCCTTCTGTATGATGCAATGCTGGGTTTTGTTTCCTTTCTTATGAAGTAGTAGTCTTCCCAGAAATTAATCTTCACATTTATATACACCTGCACTGACGCTGTATTAATATGCCTGTGGGTGTTAGCGCAGGAGACGGAGAGGCAGGGAGAGAGAGAGAGAAAGAGGTGGATTTGAAGAGGGAGAAAGAGAGAGACATTAACTACATTAAATAAACAGGTCTGACAAGCCCAAACTATTTAATATGAAGGTTTTATTTGTGCACTTTATTTGTACAATTCAGCAGCCACAAATCACCTTTCACTTATTACAGATGCAGACACACACACACACTTACACATGTGTGCCCATGCATGCACACACACACACACACACACACACACACACACACACACACACACACAAACACTTGAATGAACAGATATCAGGACACATTCTGTCAGCCTTTCCCACTCATATTAGTAACATATCATAGCTCACATACCAATAAAATCACTCTCCCCCATCCCCAAAATCTCCCTCTTTCTCTTTCTCAGTCACTTATCTGTCTGTCACACACTCTCTCTCAGTCACTCATCTGTCAGTCACAGGCTCTCTCTCTCTGTCACTTATATGACAGTCTCTCTCTCTCTCTCTCTTTCAGTCACTCATCTGTCAGTCAGTCTCTCTCTCTCAGTCACTTATCTGCCAGTCACACTCTCTCTCTCAGTCACTCATCTGTCAGTCACAGTCTCTCTCTCAGTCACTTATCTATCAGTCTCTCTCTCTCTCTCTCTCTCTCTCTCTCTCTCTCTCTCTCTCTCTCTCTCAGTCACTTATCTGTCAGTCACAGTCTCTCTCTCAGTCACATATCTGTCAGTCACACTCTCTCTCTCTCTCAAGACACTTATCTGCCTGTCACTCTCTCTCTCTCTCTCTCTCTCTCTCTCTCTCTCTCTCTCTCTCTCTCTCTCTCTCTCTCTCATCTGTCAGTCAAAGTTGCTGCTGATTTTTCATCTTCATTGTTTTCATCATCATCAGATGAAGAATTTCCCTCTCCCTGGCTCTGACCCTGTAAAAAGACCAGGAGACAACATTTACTCAGATGTGCTTTTGCTCCCAACCTGTATTATAGCCACCAGATCACAGTCTCTGCCATTCAAAATAATAATAATGAGGATCATTTCTAAAGTGCAAATTCTTAAAAAGCCCTCAGCGCTTTACAAAGAACATGATGGGAGTGGGGCGGCTGGTTAAGGTACATGTACAAAACAACAACAACAACAACAAAATATACAACTGAAATCAAAGCAGCACACAGGACATAGATTAATTATATGTTTTTGCAGGCACACATGATGTAGCATAAAAACTGATTAGTTCACTGACAAGGGGGATTCGCTCACGTAGCGTTACAAAAATAGATGTCTTGACGACTCTTCGCCTTTAATGCACAGTCAACCACAATGGGTGCCTCAGGAAGAAAAACTATTCAAAAAGTCACATGGCGGTCTGATTCACCATTCATGGCACACGCCACAAAAGGGTGCATGGGAAAATGAAGTTGAATGATCCAAAGGCACAAACCTGGGCCCATATGTATGAAGAGCAAAAAGCCCCCAGGATTATGTTGATCTGGTGATGACAATGGAAAAATTGGCATGTGTGGAGCACAGATAGGCTATTTGGCTGGCTTAATCATGTTTAAAGTTAAAGCCTCATTTCTGTACCTGGATCAAGAACCAGGCTCATGGACTCTAGCTAATCAGAATTAGAGGCTATTGACATTTATCTTTATTTGCTCTTCATACAGGGTGTCTCAAAATAGATGGAACCCATTAACATGATAATAATTTATTACTCAGACAAAAAACTCCCCCCCCAAATTACATTTCCTGGAAGATTATGGTACACTGAAGAGCTAAGTCGTCAGTCACCCTGACACTCTTCCTTCCTGATGGCACAAATCTTCTGGGTGATGGCAACTTTCAGTTCAGCAATGGATCGAGGATGATTCTCATACACATGGTCCTTTAAGAATGTTGGCTACATATGTGTCTGAGGCACAATGGCGGTCATTTGGAACATGTGTTCTAATAAATGTATCCTTTGACTTTGAGTTGAACTCAGATCTTCAGTTTTTGAGCTAGAGACCTCAAATCTTCAGTTTTTTCATTGCTATCATATTAGCTTCCAGGAAATGTACATTGTGGGGGGAGTTTCTTGTCTGAGTAATAAATTATTATCATGTTAATGGGTTCCAGCTATATTGAGACACCCTGTACATATGGCCCAGAAAGGCACAATTCACAGCAGCAGGTAAAGCATGAAAAGCTATGACGTGACCCACTCCAGGCTTATAAAAGGGAACCCTTCGTAGCTTGGGTTCCAAGCTTTTAAATATACTGCTGAACTTTGTCATAGGTTGACAGGTCTAATAGATATTTCAGCCACAGACACCGTTGTTTTCTACAGAAGGTATTCATCATGCAGTCATGGAAGAGCAGCAAGTCTGCCAACTTGCTTGACAAGATCAGTTGGCATTTAAGAGAAGAGAAGGTGATCTCCTGGTGGACTCACCAGCTGCATGAGGTCCATCAGCTTGAAAGGGTCTTGTCCCGTCGACAGGTCCACAAAGTCTGTCGGAACACCAAATTGTGCCATGGCGTGCGGCTGAACTCCACTCTCACACTCCACACACCGAAACACCAAGCCCTGCACACAGTCAAACACAGTCAAACCCTCGGGAATTGCAGGATACAGCAAACACCAAGCCCTGCACACAAACACCAAGCCCTGCACACAGTCAAACACAGTAAAACCCTCAGGAATGGCAGGATCCAGCAAACACCAAGCCCTGCACACAAACACATAGGCAAACCCTCAGGAATGGCAGGACACAGTCAAACACCAAGCCCTGCACACAGTCAAACACACAGGCAAACTCTCAGGAATGACAGGACAGTCAAACACCAAGCCCTGCACACAGTCAAACACACAGGCAAACTCTCAGGGAAGGCAGGACACAGTCAAACACCAAGCACACAGTCAAGCATATAGGCAAACACTTTGGGATGGCAGTATACAACAAACTACCTCTTACGGCTGTGCTTAATATAGCTTCTCTGACTTGGTGAAAACCCACTTGGCAAAGATGTCTTTGATCACTTTTGTTCTTAATTATAGAAGTTAATATACAAGTGGAAGGCTGTCCATGCCCAAATCTTTGGTGATTTGCCACAGAAGCACACCCCCGTGGCAGTTTCTTCTTCCACTGTCCGCCAGTCAAGACGCCTTGCAGTAAACAATGGCAAATGACCTGGTCACATCTGATAAACTGATCAGTCAATCGGTGATCAGCTTTGGCCACATCACCAAGACTTTGCAAAACCTGACTTGTGATGCAAATTCAACAAAGAAAAGCCTTGGTGGTGGCTTGGCAAAGTGGCTGAAGCTGTTTGCAAAGCAACTGTGTGGTATATTAAGAACAGCTTTCAGTCTCCGCTTAATTTACTGTCAGACAGTGTAGCTACTGACCACAGCCCTATGAAATCAACTCTTCCCAGACAAATAGCAAGGCGAAAGACAACCACAGGATAACAGCAAGGTAAAATGTCTAATGACACCACAAAAGGCTTCTGAAACACTGTATCAAGTCTGTTCTTGCTGGTAAAACAATGAGCAGCAAGGTGTTTGCTGTAGGATGACAACGACATGGGGTATGGAGTTACAAAGAGGGAATTGCTCACTTTGGAAACACTGCATAAATTTTAATCATTTACCTGCTAGTCTGTGGCTCTAAAAACAGGGTTTGCCCCACAAATGTGCACCTTTTGTGCTGTCCTATTAAAATCTGTGTTCTTCTCAATTTGTGTGTGTTGGGGTCCTGTTTCAGAATACTAGCAGTCAACTTTGTTTCAGATTAAAAATCTTTTCAATTTTCTATTAATACCCACACTGCCCAGTCAAACAGCAACACTTCAGTCCATCTCATCACTGATGTAGTGTCTCTAATGACATTATTATTATTATACATTACAAAGGAAGAGTTTCTCACTTTGGACACATCACAGGAAGTGAGATGGTGTCAGTCAAACAGCAGTTGGTATCGGTGACAGGACCGCAACAGTATCAACACTGACACCACAAAGGAAGAGTTTCTCACTTTGGACACATCACAGGAAGTGAGATGGTTTCAGTCAAACAGCAGTTGGTATCGGTGACAGGACCACAACAGTATCAACACTGACACCACAAAGGAAGAGTTTCTCACTTTGGACACATCACAGGAAGTGAGATGGTTTCAGTCAAACAGCAGTTGGTATCGGTGACAGGACCACAACAGTATCAACACTGACACCACAAAGGAAGAGTTTCTCACTTTGGACACATCATAGGAAGTCAGCTCTTCCCAGAGAAACAGGAACTGGCATCAGTAACAGGACAATAACAACACAGAGTATTTACACAGACACCACAAAGGGAGAGTTTCTCACTTGGGACAACAAAAACAGAGAGTATCTATACACAGACAGCACGAAGGGAGAGTTTCTCACTTGGGACAACAACAACACAGAGAATCGACACAGTCAGCACAAAGGGAGAATTTCTCACCTGGGACAACAACAACATAGTGTATCTATACAGTCAGCACAAAGAGAGAGTTTCTCACTTGGGGTACATTGCAGGAAGTCTGCTTGTCCCAGTCAAACAGCAAGGACTGACAACAACAGGATAACAACAACAACACAGAGTATCGACACAGACAGCACGAAGGGAGAGTTTCTCACTTCGGACAACAACAACGCAGAGTATCGACACAGTCAGCACAAAGGGAGAATTTCTTACCTGGGACAACAACAACATAGTGTATCTATACAGTCAGCACAAAGAGAGAGTTTCTCACTTGGGATACATTGCAGGAAGTCTGCTTGTCCCAGTCAAACAGCAAGGACTGACAACAACAGGACAACAACAACACAGAGTATCGACACAGACAGCACGAAGGGAGAGTTTCTCACTTGGGACAACAACAACACAGAGTATCGACACAGACAGCACAAAGGGAGAGTTTCTCACTTGGGACAACAACAACACAGAGTATCGACACAGACAGCACAAAGGGAGAGTTTCTTACTTGGGACAACAACACAGAGATGGCACAAAGGAGAGTTTCTCACTTGGGACAACAACAACACAGAGTATCTACACAGACAGCACGAAGGGAGAGTTTCTCACTTGGGACAACAACAACACAGAGTATCGACACAGACAGCACGAAGGGAGAGTTTCTCACTTGGGACAACAACACAGAGATGGCACAAAGGAGAGTTTCTCACTTGGGACACACCGCAGGAAGTCAGCTCTTCCCAGTCAAACAGCAAGGACTGACAACAACAACAGGACAACAACAACAACACAGAGTATCGACACAGACAGCACGAAGGGAGAGTTTCTCACTTGGGACAACAACACAGAGGTGGCACAAAGGAGAGTTTCTCACTTGGGACACATCGCAGGAAGTCAGCTCTTCCCAGTCAAACAGCAAGGAGTCAGTGACAGGACCAAATGGGTTGAAGTCTATCAGCACAACTTCATCCTGAAACATGGACAGCAGCAGATTATGATACCGTATATATCCATTTTCCTTGGAAAAAGCATTGGTCATCATTTTTTTTCATGACATTTTTTATTCAGTAATGCTCTGATTTCTAGGATGCTTTTGTTTACAGTCCCAAAAAGTAGCTTAGCCTTAAAGCCTTTGACTTCAATAACCGATACCCATTCAAACAGAAGAACAAATGAATGTTAATAAATAGAGTAAATGAACAAATAAGTCCAGAGCAGGAGCTGTCTGAAAGTCAAGGTGGCCATCCTGGGCTCACCGCTCCTGATGGTACATACCATCTCTGTGGACGTGAAGCGACATCAGGAGAAGACAAGTAAATTATTACCTGTTGGATTACAGCCCGACCTGTGAGTTCTTAGACCACTTTCTGTTCTACTTTGTTCTAGCATATGGCTGTCTTAATTTCACAAGAATATACACAACTATCTGTAACATGAAGTTTGAGACTGGGTAATGCAATGAACTTGCAAATGGATTTCACAGCAAATGAAAACTTACACACTTATCTCATTGGAAATGTCTGCAACGGAAAACCAGGCTTTGTTTTTGGGGGAGTATATAAGTTAGTTGGTGTTTTATGCCCAGTCAACCAGTGCGGTTACATCAGGGCAATGTTTCTTGGGGAAAGCCAGCAATCAAAGAGTCAGGCTACCTAGCTATCTCTGTTTCCAAATGCCTAATTCCATATGTTCCAAACAAAACTCTCAACTCGCAGGATGCATCTATATTTCAAAACTCTGCCTACAAATCAGTTCACTGAACACTTCTGAACATCATATCAGAATACTGGTATTACTTCTGCCTATGGTAAACTGCCATTGTCATAACATTTGCCATTACATTTAGTTACCTTCTTTTTTCTCCAAACATCAAATGTATCTGAAAAGAAAACAAGAAATCACAGCATTAATGAGAGATTTGTAGAATATGCTGTACCAAGAAGAAGAGAAAATGCTGAACCACACACACTCAAAACTGATATATAAATGTATGATGTTCAATGGAAGTTATGATGCAAACTGAAATATCTCCCACACAAGCCTTAGGAAAAAAAAAAAAAAAAAAAAACGTAAGTGATAACAGCCTTCCCCAAAAAACATTTCTTATTATGATAAATGATAATGCTACCTTATTGGTGGTAAATGCTGTTCATTTTTTATTTTTTTTTATCTCTGTAAGTGTGGTTAAAAAGAGCAATTTCTGAACATCAGCGAGTAAACTAACAAAGCTTCCATGAAACATGAAACACTCTTTCAGTCAAACACGTGTTTGTCGGGACAAACATTTGTCATGTCAACAATATTTTGTTACAACAAACATCATTTTTCACAACAAAAGTTTTGTTGCGGCAAACATACTTTAGTCACGACAAAAGAGGTGTGTTGTTGCAACAAAAATGATACTTGTGGCAGATCCTGCCAATGATTAAAAAACATTTTCAGAAAAAGTATGGTCTGAAAGGAAGGGTGATCAAGGCACTTTTCATCATAGGTTCCATTGTATTTTGTATTTAAAAAATCTTTTTATATGGCTGATGAATTGTTGAATGCACATCAACCCATACACACCTCTAAAACCCTAAGTTTTGGTCAGTGTCAGCCAACAGTTAATATCACAGCATATGCTGTATACCACTTATGTCACATACCAGTCAATATTACAGTTTTGCTACACACCACTTATGTCACATACCAGTCAATATTACAGTTTTGCTACACACCACTTATGTCACATACCAGTCAATATTACAGTTTTGCTACACACCACTTATGTCACATACCAGTTAACATTACAGTTATGCTACACACCACTTATGTCACATACCAGTTAATATTACAGTTATGCTACACACCACTTATGTCACATACCAGTTAATATTACAGTTATGCTACACACCACTTATGTCACATATCAGTTAACATTACAGTTATGCTACACACCACTTATGTCACATACCAGTTAATATTAGTTTTGCTACAGACCACTTATGTCACATACCAGTCAATATTACGGTTATGCTACACAGCACTTATGTCACATACAAATTAATATCACAGTTTCACTCAAGCTGCAGGCCTTATGATCTTAAAGCACAACAACAGAAACAAATACAAACTGAACTCACAGCATCCCCCCTCTTCTATGAAATCACCGTCAATGATATCCTCAAAGAACTCCTCAATATCGGCCTGGATCTCTTGCTTTGTGTCCACGATGTGCTTGAAGAACTTGGAGTGGTTCCGGGGGCATATCCCTGTGCAAAAACAAAAAGTGCCAGTGACATCAACAATTCCTTGTCTTTTGTGCTGTGTGCACAGACCCCAGCAAGAACACCAAGGCTACATTAAGATGTTGACTGTTATGTGCTGCCTAGTAACTAAGACATGTGGCAGTAAGAATCTGATAACAAAAACATATTTCAAGAAATTTAAATGGCAGGAATAGGCATTTTTCATATGACTAACCACCTGGTAATGCCTTGTCATCAGGACTGCCCTATCAGTTTGCCATGCACACAATCAGGACTGACCTATCAGTTTGCCATGCACACAATGAGGACTGACCTATCAGTTTGCCATGCCACACAATCAGGACTGACCTATCAGTTTGCCATGAACACAATCAGGACTGACCTATCAGTTTGCCATGCCACACGATCAGGACTGACCTATCAGTTTGCCATGCACACAATGAGGACTCACCTATCAGTTTGCCATGCCACACGATCAGGACTGACCTATCTGTTTGCCATGCACACAATGAGGATTGACCTATCAGTTTGCCATGCCACACGATCAGGACTGACCTATCAGTTTGCCATGCACACATTGAGGACTGACCTATCAGTTTGCCATGCCACACAATCAGGACTGACCTATCAGTTTGCCATGCCACACGATCAGGACTGACCTATCAGTTTGCCATGCCACACGATCAGGACTGACCTATCAGTTTGCCATGCCACACGATCAGGACTGACCTATCAGTTTGCCATGCACACAATCATGACTGACCTATCAGTTTGCCATGCCACACAATCAGGACTGACCTATCAGTTTGCCATGCCACACGATCAGGACTGACCTATCAGTTTGCCATGCACACAATCATGACTGACCTATCAGTTTGCCATGCCACACAATGAGGACTATCAGTTTGCCATGCCACATAATCAGGACTGACCTATCAGTCTGCCATGCCGCACAAAGCAGCGGAACTCATGGCTGGTGTTGATGTCTGTCCACTGACGGAGAACCAGTTCATGTTTCACCACCACATCCCTGGTGCCCAGCTCATGATCCTCACAGTGCAGAAATCTGGTCACACACATATATGGTAGCAAACACACATGGTTATACACTTCACATACACATAGAAGCACTTTGGTTACGGCCATTTATGGCCACAATGCAGCCGATCTTCCTGCATCCGAATTGGCTCCATTCTTCCAAAGAAGACCTGGGTCAAACTCTGCAAAACCAGCCTGGATCTGATCTGGATGGCCTGGTCAGGTTTGGGGCAAACACAACTGGTCTGGAAGCAAGCTAGTGTGCAAGAATCATTGGGCCCACTTCGGCAGAATGCGACCAGCCCACTAACAGTTTCCCACTTTTAGACTAGTTTGTGTTCTTCAACAGACGGCCTGGATCATATTGTGCAAAACCAGCCTGAATCCAGTTTGGTTCTGGCTGACTGTGTCAGGTTTTGACCAAATGGATCCAGTCTGGAAACAAGCTGGTGTGCAGGAATCATCGAATCAGGCCCACTTCTGGCCAATGCTTCTGAGCCAATCCGGCATGTTTACTGGGTACTCACACAGTCACCACACTGCACACACACTACAAACACACACATAATAATCTGGCTCTGTTGGAATTTGTAACCCTGGAATTCCTGTGCTACTTAATATTAGCAACGGACTATTCCTTTGAAGTTAGGTCATCAAATTCATTCTCATCTTTCAAACTGGGTGGGGGTGGGGGGGGGGGGGGCAATCTGTACTCACGGCTGTGTCAAATCGTGGGTGATGAAGTCAGAGCTCTTGAGCAACAGACAGACGTCACTGGCATGACAGCACTGCAGGGAATTGTTGAAAGACACCCAGCTGGCATCCTGCATGAACACCAGGGTACAGAAAGAAATGTCCACAGTCCGTCACACTGGTCACACATTATTATTTCATAAACACTTGCTGAGCGCCTAATACTGAAGTGAGCCCTAAATGCTTCACAGTGGCGACTATATTGTCTGTTCTCCACTTCTGATCAGACCCAATGTGCTCTAGTTGTATGCAACTCTAAATGAGTGTCTGATTAAGTCTGCTTTACATGGAAGTTCATCAGTTGACCAATTAATGAATGAAATATATTTTGTAAATGATCCAGCTTGAATTGGTCTTATACCCGCACACACAACATGCACCACTCAATCCCCCCACCCCCTCCACTCAATCTGATCCCCTTATCACCTGCACACACTACTCAATCTGCCCCCCCCCCCCCCTCCCCCCATCACCTGCACACACTACTCAATCTGCCCCCCCCCTCCCCCCATCACCTGCACACACTACTCAATCTGCCCCCCCCCCCCCCATCACCTGCACACACTACTCAATCTGCCCCCCCCCCTCCCCCCATCACCTGCACACACTACTCAATCTGCACCCCCCCTCCCCCCATCACCTGCACACACTACTCAATCTGCCCCCCCACCCCCTACTATCACCTGCACACACTACTCAATCTGCCCCACAACCCCACCCCCCACATACACACTCACCCCTGTCACCACTACCACCTGCACGCACACCACTCAATCTGCCCCCCCCCCCCCCACCCCAAACACCTGCACGCACACACACACCATTCGATCTGCCCCCCTACCCCTCCTCTCTTCTCTCCCTCTCAGTTACCTGGGGTGAGCTCCAGTTCAGTTTGGGGAAGACTTTCCCCCCAAGCTCTGCAATGGCTGCGTCCACCTCCTGCAAGAACCCTGTGCAGTCTGGCATCTGAAACACAGCCACAGACCAGCACCTCAGCAAAGACCGGTCTGGAAATTCACAGCAAAGCCATGGCCTGATATTATTATTAATAACAACACACGTACGCTACACTACTGTTAAACAGTGCATGAACTGTTTATGGTCTATCCACGCTGGATTACCTTATGATTATATTCACTCTGCCCAGCTCTATCACTATCAGCTCCACAGTGGATGGAAAATACACAGGCTGTGTGCACTAGACTACAAGGATGGTTACAAACCTATCCCTGTTCAGTTTATGATGGTAATGGTTATGCGCTTGGAAAAGCCCATATTAATTGTTGTGTACTCCCGCTGCATAGCCCTGATGTAACCGTCTGTGGTTCACCAGGCTCAAAACACGAACCAAGTTTTTTGTTTTGTTCTAGAGATGCCATTTAGTTTGCTGCAATTATTTGTATTCTTGTTTGATGCGTTTAGTGTTGCTGTGTTTGTCATCAGGGACAGATCTGTAAAAAATCTGACTTGTGCTTAAATCTTTATCCTTGTGTAACAAAGTATTATCTTATCTTAACCAACTAACTGCAGTCCATCACATCTCTCAGAAGCTTCTCAGTGTTGCATTTCAAACAGTTCCAGTGTTCATCTCATTGATAATGACCCCTACTCATCCTTTCAAGGAAGACTGTCCAGTGCTTGTTTCTGCACTTCTCTCCAAAGGTAGCCATGCAGTGCTTGTTTCTGCACTTCTCTCCAAAGGTAGCCATGCAGTGCTTGTTTCTGCACTTCTCTCCAAAGGTAGCTATGCAGTGCTTGTTTCTGCACTTCTCTCCAAAGGTAGCTATGCAGTGCTTGTTTCTGCACTTCTCTCCAAAGGTAGCTATGCAGTGCTTGTTTCTGCACTTCTCTCCAAAGGTAGCTATGCAGTGCTTGCTTCTGCACTTCTCTCCAAAGGTAGCTATGCAGTGCTTGTTTCTGCACTTCTCTCCAAAGGTAGCTATGCAGTGCTTGTTTCTGCACTTCTCTCCAAAGGTAGCCATGCAGTGCTTGTTTCTGCACTTCTCTCCAAAAGTGGCTATGCTGAATTTCTCTACACATGTTTAGGATCATCAGAGAGGTGAAAATCTCCAGCATGTCCACTAGGGGCGGAAAGTTGAACAGCTGCCAGACAAGGAGGCTGGCTGTGAACAAATAAGCTGGCTTGCCAGCTGATAAGCCACTGCTGATCAAGTGGCGGCGGCGTGTTTGAGCAGAATGGGATGGGGCGACAGGCAGAGCTGCTCCCCTACAAAATGTCCCCTCAGGTGTCATTTACAGCGCCACAAACTTGTAGATTCATGTCAAGTCAAAAAGCTTTAATCATTCCTCATAGGGCAATTCAATTTAACTAATATAAGGCTTATTAATTTAAGAACATGTAAAGGAATGCCAAAACATTTGCATTTACAAAAGCATTGACAAGTTATGCTGCACAAAAATCTATAACACAAATATGAAATCACATAAATTATAAACAGGTGTGTACTCATATCACATCAGCACACACATACACACACACAAACACACACGCACATTCTTACAGGGTATAGTACTATATAAGTTATTATTATTATTATATTTATATGACAGGTTCAGCAGGCGAGTTAGGGTTCTCTTAACAGCTCTCCCCATGTAGAAGCGGAACCCAGAAAACCTGGGCTGGGGATGCCCGTCAGAACCCAGAAAACCTGGGCTGGGGATGCCCGTCAGAACCCAGAAAACCTGGGCTGGGGATGCCCGTCAGAACCTTGGGTGGGAAATCGTCTGTGCGGAGAAAACTCATAAGAAAACCACTGCTGCAGATGTGTGCACTGAGCCACTGGTGCATGCCAACAGAACAACTAAAGAACTCCTTTGGTGTGGACTGGAATCACACTGACAATGCAGTGATCCATGCCCAATCAGCAGACTTTCAAGTCTAAAGCAGTAGGCTGTCCCCATGTGGTTCCCCACCACTGTGCCAGTGCCAGACATCTAGATCTAGATGTCTATGCAAGTAAGGTACTTTACAAAACTAGACCAGATGAAACAACAGCGCAACACCCTCCATGCCTGAAGGAAACCCTATCCATCACCAGGAAGATCTGAACATTTTAACTGGTCACTTGACTGTTAATAATCCCTGTGAACAATACAAATCATTTTGTTTCAAACTGGACAGCCTCATATTCAGTTTGATCCTAAGTTCTGGTGACTGGGCACAACTTGCAACTTTACAGTTTACAGGGCAACAAGTCTGCACTGTTTAGTTCTGGCACAACTTATAACACAGACAGGGCAACAAGTCTGCACTGTTTAGTTCTGGTGACTGGGCACAACTTGCAACTTTACAGTTTACAGGGCAACTAGTCTGCACTGTTTAGTTCTGGCACAACTTATAACACAGACAGGGCAACAAGTCTGCACTGTTTGGTTCTGGTGACTGGGCACAACTTGCAACTTTACAGTTTACAGGGCAACAAGTCTGCACTGTTTAGTTCTGGTGACTGGGCACAACTTGCAACTTTACAGTTTACAGGGCAACAAGTCTGCACTGTTTAGTTCTGGTGACTGGGCACAACTTGCAACTTTACAGTTTACAGGGCAACAAGTCTGCACTGTTTAGTTCTGGTGACTGGGCACAACTTGCAACTTTACAGTTTACAGGGCAACAAGTCTGCACTGTTTGGTTCTGGTGACTGGGCACAACTCATAACACAGACAGGGCAACAAGTCTGCACTGTTCAGTTCTGGTGACTGGGCACAACTCATAACACAGACAGGGCAACAAGTCTGCACTGTTTTGTTCTGGTGACTGGGCACAACTCATAACACAGACAGGGCAACAAGTCTGCACTGTTCAGTTCTGGTGACTGGGCACAACTCATAACACAGACAGGGCAACAAGTCTGCACTGTTTTGTTCTGGTGACTGGGCACAACTCATAACACAGACAGGGCAACAAGTCTGCACTGTTCAGTTCTGGTGACTGGGCACAACTCATAACACAGACAGGACAACAAGTCTGCACTGTTTAGTTCTGGTGACTGGGCACAACTTATAACACAGACAGGGCAACAAGTCTGCACTGTTTGGTTCTGGTGACTGGGCACAACTCATAACACAGACAGGACAACAAGTCTGCACTGTTTAGTTCTGGCACAACTCATAACACAGACAGGGCAACAAGTCTGCACTGTTTAATTCTGGTGACTGGGCACAACTCATAACACAGACAGGACAACAAGTCTGCACTGTTTTGTTCTGGTGACTGGGCACAACTCATAACACAGACAGGACAACAAGTCTGCACTGTTCAGTTCTGGTGACTGGGCACAACTTATAACACAGACAGGGCAACAAGTCTGCACTGTTTTGTTCTGGAGCAACTTACCTTCACTTCTTTGCAATCACCATTTAAAGTCCAGTCCACCTGAATCAGAAAAATACAATATATAATGGATATATTTATACACATACATGTATAACTTATAACATAATGCCCTTTACTGGATATATATATATATTACCTGCTAGCATGCACACACACACACACACACACACACATACACACACACACACACACACACACACACACACACACACACACTCACACATGTGCGTAACATTTTTGGTTAACAGATCTTAGGCACATGATCAAAACAAAACAATGTGTGTAACTGATGATAATTATTACTGAGCATTTAAACACACAGCTGTTCCTCACCATCATACTATAGAACATGATGCACTACCAAAAGGAGAGAATGAACTATGACTGTAAGTTGCACAAGACAAAAAAGTAATAATTAACAAATAATTATATATATATAATATCTAAAGTATATTTTATGGCTCTCCACCGGTGCTGGAGTTCTAGCCCATTTGTAGAATGCAGCATGGACAAGAGAAGGCAAAATTTTTGTTAATTAGTGATTAGGAAAAAGTATTGTTTACGGTATCTTCTTCTTCACTGTCATCTGCTGCCACACTGGAGTAAGCTCCTTGGTATGACCTGGAAACAAACAAATTAGATAATGTCTTCAGTACAGGCAGTACAAACACAATACAAAATAGTAACTATACACCATGCTTTATAGAATTATACACTACAGAAATAAGTATGTATGCATGATAACTAAAAAAGGAAGGGGGAGAAGCATTCATTCTAATCAATAATTGCACAAATGTGTATCATTCAACTTTCAACAACACTGTGAAAAACTATAAAATGTAATTCCCATGGGCAACTGACAACACAGAAACTGATATATATATACAGATATGAGCAGGCAGATTAAGACTGGAGTCATTAAAATTCAAACAAATGTCTCTATCATTTTACATGCAGAGAAATCTTAGTTCTTGCACACACACACACACACACACACACACACACACACACACACACACACACACACACACACACACACACACACATGACATTGTGTTTGATACACAGAAAATACAATACATGCACACTTTGTTGAAACCTCAAACACTTACCCTTCAGGCAGAACAACAGTATCAGCATGGAGGTAGTCTAGAAATTCTGGTGGAATTGGCAAAAATATGCTGCAACAGAAATAGTCATATCATGGTCTCTGACAGCCCACAGTGATGTCTTGTTTAGTCTGCATATCTGTACCTACTATCTTCCCGTATTTTTGTGTAGTCAAAACTGGAGTAATATAATAGTGTAGTGGGACTCTGGGAGAGCTGTGCAAGCTAGCTAGAGTTACAGGCCCTCAGTTCCCCCACCCCTTCTCTCCAGTCGGACGCTGCCTGCCAGCGACTAGCCGGTGCATGGCGATATAAAAGACAGTGCCTGCCCAGTTTCTCTACATGCTGAAAAGTGAGTTGCTTTTCCCTTAGCTAGAGGACTTGGTGCTGAAAAGTGCTAGTTCACCCCTACCCCTCAAGTCTACATGCTGAAAAGTGTGTTGCTCTTCCCTTAAGCCCATTCTTAATTGGGCGAATGTTTCTTCATGAACCTAGTTGGAAGTATTCGGTGAAGCTAGTTGGTTCTTAACTGGGCCAACTTTTCTTCATGAACCTAGTTGGAAGTATTCGTCAAAGCTATATTCGGGTCCAAAAAGCTTCGCTCAACATGTTCTGTTCAACATATTGGACTACCATTGCCTCTGATTGGCTGAGAGCTGAACTCTCCTGTGGATGAAGAAAAAATAAAAATAAAAATGGATGATGGTGTCGCTAGGTTCTTCACTTGCTTTGGAGGGAATTTGTTTATTTGTTGACTTGTGGGAGGCACAGCCTTGTCTCGGAGACCCAGAATGAGATAGTAGTTAGTTGAATTACCCTAGGCCTATGAGAGGTGATGAAAGTATATAGACTTGACTTTAGCCTACATTTCCGATCATGCTGTCTGCTGCGTGTCTGCCGCAAGTTTGGGCTGAAGCTTGCATAGATCTCATTACAAGACAGTTGAGAATGAAGTAAAGTTTGGACTGTCTGAACCATATTCAGCGAACTAAAAGTTCAATTAAGAAATGAATCATAGTTCGTCAAAGTGTCTGAAGTACGTCCAGCGAACAAACATTCGCCCAGTTAAGAAAGGGCTTTAGTTAGCAGACTCAGTGCTGAAAAGTGCTGGTCCACCCCTACCCCCAGAGTTTACATGCTGAAAAAGTGTATTGCTCTTCCCTTAGTTATTAGAGACCCCATGCTGCAAAGTGCAGGCACACAAGTTTAGTTAGAAGACCTGTGCTGCAAAGTGCAGGCATGCAAGTTTAGTTAGAAGACCTGTGCTGCAAAGTGCAGGCACACAAGTTTAGTTAGAAGACCTGTGCTGCAAAGTGCAGGCACACAAGTTTAGTTAGAAGACCTGTGCTGCAAAGTGCAGGCATGCAAGTTTAGTTAGAAGACCTGTGCTGCAAAGTGCGGGCACACATGTTTAGTTATTAGAAGACTTGTGCTGCAAAGTGTAAGCATTAGTGAAGTTTATGTTTGTTTGTCTTCTTGTGCTGCAAAGTGCAAGTATTAGTTAAGTCAGTGCAAGGGTGCAACTTACTTTTGTAGGTAATTGGTACTGAGCCTATGCCAGTAGCTAAGTTAGCAATGGTTTAGTGCATAGGTTAAGCATAGTTATGTGTCAGTTTGGTTTGTTCTTGTGTTTACTGTATGTGACATGTATAGCATGCGGTAGTGTAAATAAAAATTGTATGCATTTCTTTATTTGGTTTGTCACTATAATGGGAGTGAGAGAATGTACTGAGATGGAGTGTGGTCAGTGGACAGTGTGTGCGTCTGTGAGTGTGCCTCAGCCGGTGTTTAAGACAAGTCAGTACATGTGTACAACTTCTGTCTCCCCTTATCTTTTGTCTAGCGTCTGTTTTAAGTGGCATATGTGCATAGTGAAATGGCACACCTATCTCTGAGGAGCAGACAAGCAGCCAAACACTAACAAGTAACAGTAACACAGGTTTTTTTCTGGATACCAAGGTCAGTTGATTGTACTTTGTAGTGATTTTGAACATGACGCAAGGAACACTGAAAGGCACGCTACATGAAGAAGACTAGAGACAGTTGTTTATTCCATTGTGAGCATCTCTCCTTGGCAATCTCCAGCCTCCCCCTGAACCTAAAATGAGGAACGGGCCGCAGGTCTGGTTACAATAGATTAATACTAATAATTATATAACAATAACATTATTTTAGTATTGGTCATGTAGACCTTATAACAGCTTTTGACACATTCAGGCAAGCCAACATAAAAATAAAGATTGCAAACAGTTACACTTTCAGTAGTAGTCCTAAGAGTATTAAGACACAGTTTATGCGTGGAATGCCACATTGACCTTTGAGTTTGAGTTTGACTGTTGAAAAATCTTTCTGGGCAGTAATCCCACCCACTGACTTCTAAGTTCTAAACAGAGTACACTGTCCCTAGTGATAAAATTGAAAAGTCTTCAGTCCAGCTGTGCACGGATGAAGAAGACGAAACTGTACTGTTACTTCATTATAAGTTCATATGAGGCAATTATTTCATCATTCATTCGGACGGAAGTTACACAGCTGTCTACAGAGATTGTAGATCAAGCTAATAATCAGCCAAAGAAAATCCACATACCTCCTAATAGTCACATCTTCAAACTTGTGATACCAGGCTGAAAAGCTGCACGCCATCACATCCTCAACCCTCATTTTGACAGGGAGGAAAACTGGCAACTTTCGAAATCAAACACCCGCACTACGAAGACTCGCTACACACCAACTATCTTGTTACTTGAAGGTTCGGCCACAAAACAACGAATACGTCCAGTTGGACAAACAGTTACGAAGAATTCGCTAAATCAAAACAAGCCACACTCACAGAGATGGAGTACTTATATGTCTATCGATCTAGCGAACACAGAAATAACACAGCCAATGTTTATGGAGACTTACCGAACTGTATCTGACTACCCAAATCGAAATGACATCTCTCAAAAATATCAAAATAATTACGCTAAATCGCTGATGCAGTTTCGCTACAGACAGTGAATGCAAAGATCAAAACATATAGAAGGTTAGAAAGAACGACAATTTTAAAGACACAACACAATAGGGATGCTAAGTCAAAATGGGAAGAACAAATGCAGGGTTTGTCAAGATAAGAGCTGATTCGTATTTTTGGGGTAAAGCCAACGGGGAACTACTCCGGTTTGTTTGAACTGTTTATAAATCTGCTGTTGTGGCTATTACTATCATAACTGTCAACCCCTTCTGGGAATAAACCTTATTGCAGTGTTTGTGAACCCGTATTTCCCATATGCAGGCCAGGGTATTTTGTTTGTTTTTTCGCTGGTGGCAACAGCATTTTGAATTCCAACAGCATGTGTGGCAGTGGAAAGAAGAAGCAATGTTGTGCTAAATAATGCGGCATGCACGACTTCAAATCTCACTTCCAACGAGATTTATTGGCCTATTGTACTAGGCCAGTCAGTGCGCATTTGGGCGTGGTGAGTGTCGGCTGCTCGTTCAACATTTAAAAAAAATATTTTTGCCCAGTTTAAAACAACAATAAAATCACGGCAATATCCACCCCGTCGGTTCGCTGTCCTCAAATGTTTTTAAGATGCGTGTGTGCGTGTGCTTGTGTATAGCACTGGCATAGTAGTTTTTAGTACGGAATGAACTGATATGTGGATATGCCAGCGTAGTGCAGACTTCAAGTTCATTACACACACACACACACACACACACACATTCTCATACCGTTTGAGGGCCGCGAATTGACGGGGCTAAAAGTGGACATTGCCCCTCAAACCGTTTGAGGACAGCGAACCGACAGGGCTAAAAATGGATATTGCCCCCGACGTGCCACCCGCGGTCTTCCACAGCACTAGCAATTCTAAGTTTTAAAGACGATTGGGGTGTCATCTGAGGATACTTCTGGGCCCGAGGGGCAAATACCCCCCCAAATCATGTTAATCTTCTAAATGATGACAACACTGAACAAAACATACTTTTAAATAGGTATGTATAAGGTTGAAAATGAAATAGGGCTAACTGACCAGCTTAAATGCGTTTAAAGTATAGCCTCATTTTCCCACATTTAAGCAGCCCTAAAATGATATCATAAAAATGGTAGGTATGATGCTGCCATCACCTACCAACTGTTGAGGAGAAAACAACACCTGGAATGTGTATGGACCAATGCCATCCCATGTACCATTGAAGACCACTAATTTTTGAAGAAAATTTGTGTTCACACATCAAGACACATCGTAATCTCCACAGATGGCAAAGAGGAGATAGAAAAATATCAAATGGGAAGGGGTCTTTGGGTCACTGACATAGATCTGCTGTGTACAAAAACTATAATCGCAACAAACTTTGAACCTGAAGCTGACGAGGCTGTTGTCATGCAGTGTCCCATCAGTTCTGCATTTTTTATGTTGCACATATTGTTGGTAAAAGTACGGTACTAAAATAATGGACTTTCCTGATCTAGTACAGTAGTAGTAACTTGTTCTCAGTATCCCTTCACATAGTATCAGGTCTACAAGCACACTTGTTGCTGTATACATATATATTGCATTCACAAAGCACACACACACACACACACACATATATATATGTGAAATGGGTGTGGCAACTGCCTTTCTGTCCTTCATGGTTTGGAGTTTAGCAACCAGACCAGAAGTGCTGGTGGTGGCTCTGACTCTGACTCTGACTCTGAGTGTGAGACCTCAGAATATTCTCCCTGTGGCAAAGTGGTGTTGGACAGGTTCCAGAGAGCTTGTCAGGTCTTGTTGATGGGGCTCTCACACAATGTCCAGAGGCATACTCAAGCATTGGACAGACTAGGTGCTTAGAACCTGGTAACACTACAGGGTTTGCTTAGTAAGACTAAGGCTCACAGCTGTTTAAATGAAGTGTCAGCAAGAAGGGAAGAACCTGTGTGTGCATGAGCACACACACACACGCACATGCACAAAGGCCCTCCCACGCATGCCCACACATACGCACATGCCAGATCCAATGTTAAGAATTGACTGGTTCAGCAATTATGACTACAGTAACCAACAAACTCTAAGAACATCATTTCAAATGAAACATTTTTTTTCCTTGCAGATGATCCTCAGTGTCACTAAGTGACCAATGCCTCCACTCAGTCAGTTCTGAACAGTCTGCAGCACAGCAGACCTGCACATCCGCTACTGGCTCCAACTCCTGGGTGACCAGCTACATCCATGATGCAGTGTGTGCGCAGCAGTGTCGCACGGGCCATCAGGGCCCACGACTTTGGTTGCTGTGGAAAATGGGCATCAGTAACCTTGAGGCTTCAGTCCTTAGCAACTTCATCAGGAGACGTCAAACCGTTTGACGAAATACCAGGACCGGGTGGACTGCCCTACTTTGGGACTTACTTCAAGTATAAACTGGGTAAAGTATCGCTTTCTAATCATGGTATTAATCATTTAATTATAGATCTACATTTCATTTCTTTACTTGTAACATGAGTATAGTATTAGTTGCAGTTGAGTTACAGTTTTAGTCTGTCTCACCTGTGGCAGAAACCTTAAAAGTTTAGGGTCACTGCATAGTGCATAGACAATTTGTTTTATTATAAACAAAGATTATGAATAATAATAATAAGATTTGCAGACACTTTTATCTGATCTTGTTTTATAGTTGTCTCATAAATATTATGTTGCAGATCCTTGTTCATTGTTGGATATTATATTCCAGGTGTCATTGACATACACAAAATAATGGACACCCTCCAAGTGTGGCACCACCAGTACGGCAGCATCATCAAAGAGACGTTCCTGGGACACACAGTTGTGCATGTCTTTGACCCTGAGGCAATCCGCACAGTCTATGCAAATGAGGACAAGATGCCTCGCATTGAACCACTAGCGGAGACGACTCAGCTTTACCGCCAGAAGTCTGGCATGTCTCCTGGCCTTGGGTTCACGTAAATTTATATGGAGTCTACTCCGCAGCATGGCACAGAGCTCACCAGTTTGGCCTGAATTCATCGCTGTGAAATAAGACAGGCATTTTGGGGTCATTTCTTTCACAGGGAAAGATGGGCTAGTGCAGAGGTTGGAAGTTGAAAGGATGAAAGTGTGGAGCTAGCTCTGACCAAAGCTGCATGGAGTGTTTCTTTCTTCAGTATAAACCCTTAAAGCGCAGTAGAAGAAAGGGGGAAAAAACTGAGTTAATACATATATTATGCATTACCCACATCGGCACATGTATTGATCTGTCGTCTTACAACTCTGTGAGTTCAATCTGACCCATAACTTTATGTCTGACTGTCATTGTCACCAACGAGGTGAAGTGCCTCGATTTGTGCAGTCATTTTAACCCAAAGACTATATCACATGTTAGATTATGACTTGGACTTTTTCATTACTTGTTTCTTAGATTATGACTTGGTCTTTTTCATGACTTGCTTTATTATAAGCCAACCTGGATAAATCAATTTATAGTGTACATTGTACATTTGTAGAATGTTGTATTTATTTCAAGCGTTTAGAATCCAAAGACAGACACCCGCCCACATGCCCACACACACACAGTATATAATTCATATGTACACATATATCTACATACACACATACTTGCACACACAGATCTACATACACACATACTTGCACACACAGATACACACACTTGCACACTCACACAAACACACACACAGTATATAATTCATATGTACACATATATATCTACATACACACATACTTGCACACACAGATACACACACTTGCACACTCACACAAACAGACATGCAGGCAGGCACACACGCATGCACGCTCACACACACACACAGGGTCTGTTTTATGTCTTACATTGGTGACTCATTTAGCAGCACACTTGACCATTACACTCCCAAGTCTTTGTACCGGTGGTTTGTAAAGCAGCACATGTACACAATGCACTGCCTCCGCCTTGCAGAAACGATGAGGAGTGGTACCGGCTGCGCAGCGCTGTGCAGCAGATGATGATGCGTCCAAGGGAGGTGGTGCCATTCCTGCCAGGGGTTGACTCAGTAACACTGGACTTTGTTACTCACCTCAAGCGTCTGCGTAACCATAGCAATGAAGTGCCAGACTTCGCCACAGAGCTGAGCAGGTGGTCACTTGAATGTAGGTTGATGTTTGGGTAGTGTTATAGTGTAGGTTGATGTTTGGGTAGTGTTATAGTGTAGGTTGATGTTTGGGTAGTGTTATAGTGTAGGCTGATGTTTGGGTAGTGTAATAGTGTAGGTTGATGTTTGGGTAGTGCTATACTATAGTCAGGTTGTAACAAGATGTCTCTTGGGTTCATGTCAGGTTGTTACTATAGGTTGATGTTGGGTAGTGTTATAGTCAGGCTATAACAAGATATTTCTTGGGTTGATGTCGGCTTGTCACTAAAGGTTGATGTTGCGTAGTGTTATAGTCAGGTTATAGCAAGGTGTCACTTGGGTTGATGTTGGGTTGTCACTATAGGTTGATGTTTGGGTAGTGGGTAGTGTTATAGTCATTCATCAAAGATTCAAGCATGTTTCAGAGACCAGCGTGAAGGGTGAGGGCGTGTGCAATAACAATATGCCATGTAAAGTCAGACAGTTATAGTCATTCATCAAAGATTCAAGCATGTTTCAGAGACCAGCGTGAAGGGTGAGGGCGTGTGCAATAACAATATGCCATGTAAAGTCAGACAGTTATAGTCATTCATCAAAGATTCAAGCATGTTTCAGAGACCAGCGTGAAGGGTGAGGGCGTGTGCAATAACAATATGCCATGTAAAGTCAGACAGTTATAGTCATTCATCAAAGATTCAAGCATGTTTCAGAGACCAGCGTGAAGGGTGAGGGCATGTGCAATAACAATATGCCATGTAAAGTCAGACAGTTTCCCTCTCTCTTTATTTAAAAAACAAAAATGCAAACAAGAGAAAAAAGATCAAAAGTAGCTTTAGCAACTCTTGATTTTCATCATTGACCCAAAAATGTTTTGACACTCCACCTCTGGATAAGCTTTGAGGGTGTACCTTTGGTTTACATCAGGTCAAGTCCTAAATACCTTTGGTTTACATCAGGTCAAGTCCTAAATACCTTTGGTTTACATCAGGTCAAGTCCTAAGTATATATGTAACTTATATACTGGTATGTGAGGTGAAATGTAAGGTACATGATTCAGGTCTTTGTTGTTGTGTTCAACTGACATTAAGGTGCTAATTACTCCTTTTGGTTGTTGATTCTCCACAACTGGCTTTTAGCAGATCTTGATTTTCATTATTTGTCTCTTGATTCTCAGCAGCTTGATTTCTATTATTTGCCTCTTGATTCTCCACAACTTGATTTCCATTATTTGCCCCTTGATTCTCCACAACTTGAGTTTCATTATTTGCCTCTTGATTCTCCACAACTTGATTTTCATAGTTTGCCTCTTGATTCTCCACAACTTGATTTTCATAATTTGCCTCTTAATTCTCCACAACTTGATTTTCATTATTTGCCTCTTGATTCTCCACAACTTGATTTTCATTATTTGCCTCTTGATTCTCCACAACTTGATTTTCATTATTTGCCTCTTAATCCTCCACAACTTGATTTTCATTATTTGCCACTTGATTTTCATTATTTGCCCCTTGATTCTCCATTGTTACTCTCTCCTGTCTGACATTCCACAACTGGCTTATAGAAAATTGTGATTTTCATCGCTTGGCTCATGATTCTTCACAATTTGATTTTTACCATTCACTCTTGATTCTCTACAACTTGATTTTTGTTATTTGCTTCTTGGTTCTCCACAATTTGATTTTTGTAACTCATTCCTGTTTGACATGCCACAACTGGCTTTTAGCAAATTGTGATTTTCATCACTTGGCACATGATTCTTCACAGTTTGATTTTTATTATTTGCCTCTTGATTCTTCATAATGGGTGATCTTGATTCTCCACAACGGGTGATCTTGATTCTCCACAATGGGTGATCTTGATTCTCCACAACGGGTGATCTTGATTCTCCACAATGGGTGTTCAGCCTCAGGCCTGAAGTGTTTCAACTCTCGCCTGGGCTTCCTGACGGAGGCGGGGCGGGAGGAAGCCGTGCAGCTAGTGGAGGCCAGCAGCACACTCTTTGACTTGAACGCGCAGCTATCCATCTGTCTGCCGCTCCACCGCTACATCACCATGCCCAAGTGGAAGCGCCTCTTCGCAGCTGAAGATGTGCTTTTTAAGTGAGGGCGTTTTTTAATTGTTTAAATAGCTGTCTTTTTGTTGGTGTTGTCTTGTGGCCAAATTTTTTCTTTTTTTTTCTTTCTTAAAACAAATAACAGCACAAACTTGCGAAGAAGAATATATTTTTTTTATCTTAAAACAAGTAACAGCACAAACTTGTGTTGTTTTTGTGTCAAAAGACCTCTGAAATAGAGTTAATTTCTAGCTTCCTGAAACGGCAAGGACCTCATTATGAAGGATGTCATCACCCCACCCTCTCTCTTTCTTCTTTGATGGTTTGTCTACTGTGAGTTTTGATCTGGGAAGTGCTCATTATCAAGGATTTTGTGTCAAAAATATCTACACTACAGTTCAGTGCTAGCTTTCTGAAAGAAAATGTTTGCACTTGTGTATTGTAAAAGATCCATAATTTTGAACCTTTTGTGACTTTTGATAATGTTTAGTGTTGCTTTTCAAATGTTGCAGTGAACTGGGCAGATTACGATTACATCCCTGCTGTACACTTTGTACACTTAGTAATGAATACCCACTGCAGACATTTTTGTGCAGAATGGAAAACAGAAATACACTGCATGGAAAGGATATCTTGATGAGGAAAATATGATTATATATACCCATGTACATTTCCATAATGAATAATGAATGGCATACCAACTGTACAAAAATATGACGAAACATTCTTGAGACATGTTGTGAAGTGCTGTGACCTGTGCCAGAGCAAATGATCCACTACCATAATTGACAGAGTAATGTTTGGTTTCCATGGTGACCCAGTTGTCTCAGGGGGGGCTCAGTTCAGTTCAAGAGTTCATTTCAGAAGCAGTAATTCCATCAAGACAGGCTCATGAATGGAAGAAGGTCTTGGATTCTAATGTCTTGTAAGCTGCATGGAGACTTCTCAGGAGAATAGAGTAGAAAATGAAACCAAGAACCAACAGTAAGTTATTTAAGATATGAGCATAAATACATGGGTTAAAAAAAAAAAAGGAAAACATTATATGCAGTGATAAAAGTTAGATACATTTGAACTCCTTTGGCTTTGTAGTTGGTGTGTGGCTTTTTCCTATGCATCTCGGGAAATGGGGCAGAAGAAAAGGTTTGTGAAAAGGAAAGGTTTTTCAAGGAAGCTTGGTTTTTTATGCCCAGTCAACCAAGATGGTTATGTCAGGGCAAAGATTTGAAAGAACTAACAGGCAGTATGACAGACAGAAAAAAGGAGTTAGTTCCAGAGTCAAGATTACTTTATTATCTCAACAGAGAAATTAAATGTTTTTGTAATTATTTCTATAATTAAGGTATCTGGAGCCTGGTCAAAGAAAGAGCCTTGACCATGAACTTAGTGCAGAATGATGATATTCAGAACACTTTGGTGTCTGCGGAAGAGCGGAGCTTTTGGGAAAGAGTGTAAAGGTGAAGAAGGTCCAAAACAGACCAGTTAACCCCTTCACTGCCAAGATGTCAATTCAAAATCACCTATTAAAGTACAAAATTTGAAACCCTTAAGTCTTTTTGTCTTCTTTTTCACACTGGCATGTGAAAGGATTTTCATTGAAATGCTTTGCATTGAAGGTAGATGTGTTATAGGACTGGAATATATACTGTTTGCAGGTGTGTCAGTGCATCTTTCAGCCCGGACACTTTACAGGCTGGGGCAGTGAAGGGGTTAAGGCCCCTCATGTGAGCAACGTCCTCATGCAGCTGTCATTTAATTGCAGGGGGCTGCATCGACATCTGGACGTGGCGTTGGCCAGTCTGAAGGAGAAGACGGACAGCAAAGAGCTGAAAGACGATGACTTCCTTTTCCTGTGTTACCTTATGTCCAGGGAAGAGCTCACCATGAATGACATCGCCACCCTCACCCTGTCTCTCTTCTTTGATGGTTTGCCTACTGTGAGTTTTGACTGGGTCAGGGGGGAGAAGTGGGGGGGGGGGGGGGACCTCTGTCAAGGATGTCACCACCTGTCTGTCTTTGAGGGATTGCCTACTGTGAGTTATGACCCCGTGTTTGGTGTGGGTGGGGAGGGAACATTGCTATCAAAGATGTCACCACCTTCACCCTGTCTTTGCTATCAAAGATGTCACCACCTTCACCCTGTCTCTTCTTTGAAAGTTTTCCATTTGTTTTGTTGTTGTTTTTACTGTTTGCTGTTCACTTTGTATCTCCTTGCACCAGACAACACATCAGTTACTGTTCATGCCGTATCTCCTAGTTCCAGACAACGTAGTTGTAGCTCCTTCTTTCAGATGATGCAGTGGTATGTCCTTACTCCAGACAACACATCAGTTACTGTTCATGTTGTATCTCCTTACTCCAGACAACACATCAGTTACTGTTCATGTTGTATCTCCTTGCTCCAGACAACACATCAGTTACTGTTCACGTTGTATCTCCTTGTTCCAGACAACACATCAGTTACTGTTCATGTTGTATCTCCTTGCTCCAGACAACACATCAGTTACTGTTCACACTGTATCTCCTTGTTCAGACAACACATCAGTTACTGTTCACGTTGTATCTCCTTGTTCCAAACAACACATCAGTTACTGTTCACATTGCATCTCCTTGTTCCAAACAACACATCAGTTACTGTTCACATTGTATCTCCTTGTTCCAAACAACACATCAGTTACTGTTCAAGTTGCATCTCCTTGTTCCAAACAACACCTCAGTTACTGTTCAAGTTGCATCTCCTTGTTCCAAACAACACATCAGTTACTGTTTACGTTGCATCTCCTTGTTCCAAACAACACATCAGTTACTGTTTACATTGTATCTCCTTGTTCAAAACAACACATCGGTTACTGTTCATGTTGTATCTCCTTGTTCCAAACAACACATCAGTTACTGTTCAAGTTGTATCTCCTTGTTCCAAACAGCACATCAGTTACTGTTCACGTTGTATCTCCTTGTTCCAAACAACACATCAGTTACTGTTCACGTTGTATCTCCTTGTTCCAAACAACACATCAGTTACTGTTCATGCTGTATCTTCTTGTTCCAGACGACACAGCAGTTGCTGTTCACACTGTATCTCCTGGCCAGTAACCCCAGGGTGCAGGACAAAGCCTATGAAGAGGTGCGGTCAATCGCACCAGAGTATCCAGCCCCACTCACTGCACACAACATCAACAGCATGACCTACCTCCGCGCCTGTATGAAGGAAAGCACCAGGTGACACTGGTGTGCCCAGGGTACACTTTAATCCTCCCCTCCCCCTCCTTCCTCCTCCACATTCCACCCCCCCCCCCCCCCCCCGCCCCATCTTATTTATCATGGCATTATGTACATATCCTGAACACTGGTGTCTGTATGAAGGGAAGCACCAGGTGATGCTACTGTGTCCAGGTTACACTTTAATTCTAATGACTATAATGTGCCTTGGTTACACTTTAGTTCTAAATTTTAATGAGTTATGTGCCATGATGTGTGATGCATTTTGTATCTATCTTGTGTGCTTCATTTCAGAATGCTTCCCATGACGAATGAGATCAGTCGCGTCACCAAGAAAGACATGGTGCTTGGGGGATACCACATCCCTGCTGAGGTCAGAGTGTGTGTGTGTGTGTGTGTGAATGTGTGTGCATGTGTGTATCACTGTGTGTACAGTCATTGGTATATGTGTATATATGTTGGTCTGCCACTGTGGTGTCATGTGTATGTGCGTGTGTCTGCACCTTTTTTGTGTCTTGTCTCTGTGCTGCCATATGTGTGTGTCTACATCATGTTTGTCTTTCATCTCTTTGCTGTCATGTTTATCACGGCTGTTCCACAGGCTTAAAATCGGGCGCTTTAGCGGCTCACTGGCTGAGCTATTTTTAGCTCCCCCGATAGCTGCTCTGTCAGTGGAATCTAGGTCAGTACCAGCAGTGGTCAGTACTAGCAGGCTGCTTCTAATTTTTAACTTGTGGGCTGATGAGTGTACACGGTGCTTTCTGTATTTTAAGTGAGTGTTTCCAGTAGTGAACATATTGATGTTGTGATGCATGTTTGCTGTTTTTCAATGTTGCTTTGTTTTGTACGTTTTGTGTGTGTACTGTGCACATTTTCATAGTTTGCATGAAAGGCCCTCTTGCCAAAATGGTATACTCAGTTTACACCCCCTGTGAGTTTTTCTTTGAGAGTTGGGCCTGATTTTAAATGAGTGCTTCCTGTAGCAGATATATTGATGTTGTGATGTATACATGTTGTTTTGTTGAGAAAAAAAGCAGCACCTCACAATAATTGCATACGTTTTGTACTTTTTGTGTGGGTACTGTGCACAATGTGATGTTTCTTGTCTCTCTGTGCTGTCATGTGTGTGTGTGTGTGTGTGTGTGTGTGTGTGTGTGTGTGTGTGTGTGTGTGTGTGTGTGAGTGTGTTTGTGTGTGTGTGTGTGTGTGTGTGTGTGTGTGTGTGTGTGTGTGTGTGTGTGTGTGTATATCGTGTCTGCATCATGCTTGTCTTTCATCTCTTTGCTGTCATGTGTATATATATCATGTCTGCATCATGTTTGTCTTTCATCTCTTTGCTGTCATGTGTATATATATCATGTCTGCATCATGTTTGTCTTTCATCTCTTTGCTGTCATGTGTATATATAGTGTTTACATCATGTTTGTCTTTCATCTCTTTGCTGTCATGTGTATATATCGTGTTTACATCATGTTTGTCTTTCATCTCTTTGCTGTCATGTGTGTATATCGTGTCTACATCATGTTTGTCTTTCATCTCTTTGCTGTCATGTGTATGTATATCGTGTCTACATCATGTTTGTGTCCCTCTCATATCTCCACATGCAAGGAAGGACACTCATGCAGTATATGGAACTAACCTCTGTCGCCTTGCTATCTGATGGCAGACCCCAGTTCATCTGGACAACCAGGTGCTTTACCGCAACGCCAACTTCTTCCCTGACCCGGATACCTACATGCCAGAGAGATGGTTACGGGACGGGGACGGTCAGAAACCCCACCCCTTCATCGTGCTGCCTTTCGGACACGGTCCGCGCATGTGTGCAGGTCAGTAACATCACCTGCAAACTGGCAGCTTATTTATATTCGCTCAAGCCAAAGGTCATGGGAGCGGTGCATTTCAATGTTTGCATACATGCATGTCTTTTGCACTTTCTCTTACTTTGAACCCCGCATTTGGAATTTGCTCCCACAAGACCGTAGGCATTGGTCAACCCCATCATCTTTTGAAACCAAACTGAAAACTTTCCTTTTCTCACAATACTTCCACTCCATCTAATATCAAAACCCCTTCCTGTGGTTCACTCATGTCACACTAGCCCCCCCCCCCCCACCCCCCACCCTTTGTGGTTCACCCATGTCAGGCTTGTCTCTCCCCCCTCTCCTGTGGTTCACTCATGTCACACTTGCCCCCCCCCCCCCCCCCCACTTCCTGTGGTTCATTCATGTCACACTTGCCCCCCACCCCCACCTGCAGTTCACCCATGTCAGGCTTGTCCCCCTCCCCCCATGGTTCACTCATGTCAGCCCCCCCCCCCCACCCTGTGGTTCACTCATGTCACACTTGTTCCCCCCACCTTCCTGTGGTTCACCCATGTCAGGCTTGTCTCCACCCCACCCCCTCTGTGGTTCACCCGTCAGGCTGGTTCCCCCCCCCCCTCCTGTGGTTCACCCATGTCAGGCTGGTTCCCCCCCCCCCCCCACCTTCCTGTGGTTCACCCATGTCAGGCTTGTCTCCCCCCCACCCCCTCTGTGGTTCACCCATGTCAGGCTGGTTCCCCCCCCCCCCCACCTTCCTGTGGTTCACCCATGTCAGGCTGGTTCCCCCCCCCACACACCTTTCTGTGGTTCACCCATGTCAGGCTGGTTCCCCCCCAACCTTCCTGTGGTTCACCCATGTCAGGCTGGTTCCCCCCCCCCCCCCACCTTCCTGTGGTTCACCCATGTCAGGCTGGTTCCCCCCCCCCCCCCCACCTTCCTGTGGTTCACCCATGTCAGGCTGGTTCCCCCCCCCCCACCTTCCTGTGGTTCACCCATGTCAGGCTGGTCCCCCCCCCCACACACACACCTTCCTGTGGTTCACCCATGTCAGGCTGGTTCCACCCCCCCCCCACCTTCCTGTGGTTCACCCATGTCAGACTTGTCTCCCTCCCCTCCCCCCCCCCCTTTCTGTGGTTCACCATGTCAGGCTTGTCTTGTCCCCCCCCTTCCTGTGGTTCACCCATGTGAGGCTTGTCCCCCCCCCCCCTGTGGTTCACCATGTCAGGCTTGTCTTGTCCCCCCCCCCCCCCCCCCCCGTGGTTCACTCATGTCAGGCTTGTGTCCACAGGTCGACGCTTTGCGGAGCAGGACATGGCTGTGCTCCTGACCCGCATCCTGCAGAACTTCCGCCTGGAGTGGCATCACCCGCCCATGGGGCTCAAGTACATGACCTTGAATGTCCCAGACTGCCCTGCGCAGTACACCTTCCTTGACCGGTGATGGGCATTTCCTCTTTGAATTTGCCTCACTGTCCTGCTGACTACACCCTTGATGGATTGCAGGAATTACTCACTGATGATCACACTTTGATGTAGGTCACTGAAATCCCAGAGGGTCACCACTACAATGGAACTTCAGAGGATTGCAGCCATTAAGGTTCACTGCAAAGACTAATTATGACACACGCACCGAGAAGACAAAACTGAGTCTGTAAGGCCAGTGCACGAGTCGACTGGACTGTGCCGGCAAGGACACACTTGATCTTGTCCCCAACTTTTCGGCTCAACACACCTTCCTTGACTGACCACAAGCAGTAAATATCAATGTGAGCATATTGCCTTTGTATTGGCTGTTTTTGTAAATGTTGAGTGAAATGCCAAGTAAAAGGACTGTTACACATGCAGAAGTTTTGAAGGCACTTGAGATGATAATGGCTGCAGCATCACTCAGGAATTAAGTTCTGACGAAGAATATAAGGACTTCAGGTGTGGTAATTCAACGGGGTACAAGCTCAGGCTGTACAAATGGTGTTTCATGGACACATGACATCAGAAGAGGTGTTCAAACAAAACTGTGTGTTTGACCCAAAAATGCACTCCCGACAAACTCAGAAACAGCGTCATTAAGATCAGCATCTATTTTGTCAAATGTTGTAAGATTGAAACACATGAAATTTTGATAAGAATTTTACAATCACCAGGCAGCAAATGAGATTTTTAAAACTTGAAATGAATTTTCAGTTGTAGAAATGCACAACTCTCTCCATCTCTGGCATACACAGCAACACACACATATGTGCACACACTCAGTCCAAGATTATACACACAGTAATACATAGTCAGATGAAAAGTGCACATTGTACTAGCACATGTCCAAGTTTGTGAGTTATGTTTTCATTTTGAAAACCAGGATCTCCTTACTGTGCAATGATTAACACAGGGAACAGTTTAAGTTCCTGTTCAAAACTAAAATATTCCCAACATCATCTCTGCTGGCTGATTATGTATTTGTATTTTGCCTTTGTACAAAGTGTGGTGTGTCTGGGCATGTTATTCCAGAGAATAAGGAAGGATTATAAAACAGAACTGACTGCCTCCATTATTATGCTTCATGATTATGAAATGTAACTGTATTTAGTTCACTGATCCTGGTTGACTCATTTGTTTTAGGATATATCTGGTTGATGGGGGAAATATCAGTAAAAGCTAGGCATATATATAGCTTGATTTTCCTGACAGAATGTTGCCTGCTCCAGTGCTTTTCTGTTTGTTCCATGGACCTCCTCTCCATTTTTCTGTCATTTGCATTGTTAGAACTCGCTAATGATGCATAAAAAACTGGGTCTTTTGCGTGCTGCACACATCTTGTTGTACACATTTTGTTTGCGTGTAGCATATCTATTGACTAGCTGTTACAGTAACTAGATAACAGTCGATAAGATATAGACTAAAACTGTGCAGCTGTGATTTGATGCTACATTTTGGTTTACTTCTTTTAAACCATAGAACAGTGTGCGGTATCAGCTATTCAGGCAAAAAGATACTGTGGATATTTTACACGCAAATAAAGTTCTAATGAATTTTCAATATCCACAATGTGTGCTTTGAATGTCGTGGCTGATACTGATATTTTAAAACAATATTTGCATGTCTTGTGTTAACAAAAACACACATACACTAGAAGATGGTTGTGTAATGTGCACATTTTTCTGGGAAAGGGCTGAGAAAAATTCTCCACACACATGTACAAAGAGGGTTTCAGGTTTGCTGGGGTAAATGCAATGATCAGTACAGTAGTGTTCTTCCAAGCTGTGCACAATTACACATGTGGACAAAAATCTTAGACTTTAATGTAATAAAAACTCATTAACGTGTCAAAAACATACCATTTAGTATGGTAAAAGTCTCATAAAAACTGATATTAAAAACACAATAAAGATTTCAGTGACATGTTTACCAAGCACCTTACTGGAACTTGAGTGTGGAAACGATGCCGTGATCTCCACACCATCATGGCTGTACAACAGCTTCAGAGGAATAATAAGAAGGATAATGGACAGTTCTATGGTGCACAAAAACATACCATTCAGTACGGTAAAAGTCTCATAAAAACGTATATTAAAAGCTCAATAAATGGACATTTCTATGGTGCACAAAAAGATACCATTCAGTATAGTAAAAGTCTCATAAAAACGTATATTAAAAACGCAATAAATGGACATTTCTATGGTGCATGATCCCTAGCCAAGTCTACAGCACAATGCCCCGTACAAAAAGATGCAAAAACAACAAACAAAAGTGTATTTATAAATAAAGTATAAAAATACATAAATGGACAACAACAAATGTCAGATTCTTCTTACAAGTTTGTGACATTTTGATATATATATTTGGTCTGTCACCTCTAATGATTGGGAACAAAGTGTCGTGGTGGTTCTGCCGACATTCTTGGCTACCCCAGTACCCACTTGTGACGTCACTGTGCAGTCTCCACGGTGAGGTCACCTTTCTTAGAATGATCAGTCGTTGTTGTTTTTTGCATAGTACAAACAGGAGACTGACATTTAAATACGCATAGTCAACATCTTCCAAATGAACCAGGAAGAAGATGAAGTGCTCGGAGGCGTTTTCTCAGTGTAGGCTACTGCCATGGTACTCGGAAACGTAATCATAATATACAATCATTATTGGATTTAGAGACAGATGCAACAGAGCCGCTACACACCCGACATACAAAACAATTACCGCCACCTGTACAAAATAGCCTAAATTAAACACGATAGTCTAGTTTTCTTTCCTGGCCTTCTCTATTCTGTTTCTTCTTACTTAAAATCAACAGTCAACAGTTCCAACATTTTCAGTCAAAGAAAAGAAAAGAAACAAGAAAAAATCCCAATCGGCTCCTATCATGTGCCTATAATATATGCCGAGCTTGCGCTCCTGCTTTCCCGACCGCTACCGAAGTGAAACCATAGCTTCTGTTCTATGCTGAGCCTGAATTAACCATCCTGGGTCTGTATGCACGGGTGATGAGTTGATGCTTAATGTCCTCAGATGTTATTTGACATATTAGGGACAAGTTGTGACCAATGCCGAAGCACGGTTCAGTAAAAGCCACATACGTAAGGTGTATGCGTGTTTAGCTGTAACCTGCCACCCGCACTTTTTGGCAGAATGACCGGGATTTTTTACGTGCTACTGTGGTAACACGGGGGTGGAACGGATACCGAAATAAGAGTCAGCACAGAAAGTCGACCCTGGAGAAGAAAATTCTCCCGCCGTTCCAGCAGGGATTCGAACCCGCGACCTTTCAATCACGAGTCCGGCGCTCTAACCACTGAGCTATCCCCGCCCCCTGTATGCACGGGTGATGATGAGTTGATGCTTAATGTCCTCAGATGTCATTTGACATATTAGGGACAAGTTGTGACCAATGCCGAAGCACGGTTCAATAAAATCCACATACGTAAGGTGTATGCGTGTTTAGCTGTAACCTGCCACCTGCACTTTTGGCAGAATGACCGGGATTTTTTACGTGCTACTGTGGTAACACGGGGGTGGAACGGATACCGAAATAACAGTCAGCACAGAAAGTCGACCCTGGAGAAGAAAATTCTCCCGCCGTTCCAGCAGGGATTCGAACCCGCGACCTTTCAATCACGAGTCCGGTGCTCTAACCACTGAGCTATCCCCGCCCCCAGTATGCACGGGTGATGAGTTGATGCTTAATGTCCTCAGATGTCATTTGACATATTAGGGACAAGTTGTGACCAATGCCGAAGCACGGTTCAATAAAATCCACATACGTAAGGTGTATGCGTGTTTAGCTGTAACCTGCCACCTGCACTTTTGGCAGAATGACCGGGATTTTTTACGTGCTACTGTGGTAACACGGGGGTGGAACGGATACCGAAATAAGAGTCAGCACAGAAAGTCGACCCTGGAGAAGAAAATTCTCCCGCCGTTCCAGCAGGGATTCGAACCCGCGACCTTTCAATCACGAGTCCGGCGCTCTAACCACTGAGCTATTCCCGCCCCCATGCACGGGTCCGAGGCAGGTGGCTATATACCTCCAAGTTAACGGCTACCTCCCGGACGGTCATTAAATCAAGGCCCCGCGGGGCGCCCATCGCAATAGGCATAATCGAAGAGGGCATAACACCATTGTGTTACACAGCTGTCGTAAACCAGTGCTTGGAGTTTGTGTCCCAGCCAGACCTCGGAAGGCCGTCGCCGTCTCGTTGCCGTTGGAGTACTCCAGGTCGACCCAGAGAGAAGCTGTATGGTCATTCCCTCCGTTTCAGCACCGGCGGCGCAGAAGCGTTGGAACCACCGCCCCCGAAGAGTCTGGCGATGAGCAGTGGCCTGGGTTCGGCCTTCGGTGGAGCGTCGTCGACATCCACTGGCTCCTCGTCGCCACGCTGCAATGGTGCGGAGGGTACCAGCCTTCTCAGAGCGTTGTCACCGCCTGCGGTCGTAGTCACCGACACCATCTGCATCCCCGGGGCCTCGGCCGCAGCCCCGGAATTCCTTCCGTCACCCCGCCCTTTGGCTGACCCCGTAACCACCTGTAGGGGAGCGGGGTGGGGAGTGAGGGAAGCAGGCTGGAAGCATGAATGAAGACACAAGTCAGAGGTTGCTATAACTTTTATTTACACCAACCAGGAAACAGTGTTGGCAAAGACACAAGCAAACAAAACATTTAGAACATGAAAGCAAACGTAAAGACTAAACAACAGCAATTATCTAATAAATACAGTAACCATGTAGTTTACCTGTAGGTTACTATAATACATTCAGTCTTTCAGACCTTCGCTGAAAACCCATTTCTTTACCCAGGGATGGTAGTCAATGCGATTGTGTACGTGTGTCGGCGCTGGTGTGTGTGTTAAGTGAAGTTGATGTTCCCATAATTTGTGTGTGTGTGTGTGTGTGTAGTGTGTGTGTGTGTGTGTGTGTGTGTGTGTGTGTGTGTGTGTGTGTGTGTGTGTGTGTGTGTGTGTGTGTGTGTGTGTGTGCGATTCTTTTTTCTGTTATCATTATTTGTAACTCTGTATATATTTTTACGTTTAACTGTTATGTGGGTAGGAGCTGTTTGTACTTTCTGGTACGAGTGCATGTCCTTTGGTAGTTTTAGCTTGCGAGAGCTTACATGTATGCACTGTGTGTATCTGGCGCTGTGAACACGCAAGGTTTTGTGTGGAAGTTTTTTATGCGCTATATATAAATTTTCATTCATTCATACATGATGGTAACTGTGACAGAATGATTAATAATCAAGCACATAAATTGTGTGCATGACTCGCACTTAAAACCGTATCTCACAGTGTCGCGGTGAGTATACAAGAGACGGCCAGTCAATTAACTGATGAACAGTACATAATAGTATACAATAAAGTAAGTGAAAAATACGGATTATCAAACGCATTCTTAAAAGGGCCCAGAAAGGAACGTTGAAAATCGACCCAATTATGAAAGTCTTGTGCATCACATGACATATAAATCTAATAAAATGTCACTACCATGAAAGTAAATATGTTTACGAAGGAAGAAATGATTGCCGATCAGGACGAATTTCGGCTGCTTGTTTTAATCTCGAAATACGCGCGAGATCCGTTACGTAGTTCTCTGACGTCACAAACTGGCACTGAGGCGAATGAGGCGCGTTTTCACCATCAATCACTCCACAAAGAAAATGCCAGGCGAATGTGCGGCCGTGGGATGCGCAGAGCTGCAGACCAAATGGTCGTTGTTTTCCATTCACACCTTCCCGAAAGATAGCAGTCGAAGGAAGCTTCATCCTTGGAGATTCAAACTGGAAATTGGTCCAAGTCAGTTACCAAAACTGTCTTTCTAGGCCCTTTAACTAAACAGGAAGAGTAAAATAATCAAGTTGCTCCAGCAGTTCCACTTAAGCACACAACGAGACGGACAGTGACACGGGTGGCACTTGGGACCACGCCGTGAGCGGGAGGAAGTCAGTCAGTCCAGCCTCGTTACTCAACACGTGTACAAAAGGGTTACAGCATATTTCACTGTTACTAACTAGCAGAGCATATCTGTGAACAACGTCAAGGGTCTTAATGACGCGGGTAGCGTATCAAGAATCTAAGCTGCTGATCTGTCTGCTCGGTCAGTGATAGACATTGACCTAGACTACTGACGCGCATCACCGGTCAGTTCGGGTACACGCACAAAGACCCGGAAAGGGTTTACACGCTAAGCAGAGTGAAAGTCTGCGCGCCTAAAACAGAAATAACATGTCTCACAGTCAGTTTACAATCAGCCCTCGGCACTAAACCATATTCAGCTATTAACATGTCTTTAAATGAACATTCGACAACTATGAAGTCAACATCTTCAAAGTGTTAGACATGATACACCACCGATTTCACGCAGAAAAATAGATCGGTAGGAAACTAAACAAAAAGTTATGCCGCGCAGTGATCTGCACGGCCGCACAAAGGAATCACACTTTACTGAGGGATAACTTTACATCGGCTGAGCATCGCTCAAACTGAACATCCAACAATAGCAACATAACACACCAGCTACATATCAGCTAACCAGGATTAGCTTTATACTTGAAGGGAGCGCTGGTCACTGTGCAGCATAAGGGCTTGAAATCTGAACACTGACATACAATGTACACTGACGCCATGGCTGCAACCAGGCCGCGGCAATCACGCCGAAATTTCCTATTTGTCACTTGGAACCAAAATCAAGGCAAGTTGTGAACATGGTAACATACATCATTTACATCAATGAGAAACAACAGAACAACAAGCCATAGAAAAATTACTACTTACAGGCTCTCCCCTGAATCAGATGCATAGGCAGCAGCTCGAACTAACAGACGACCTGCTACTGCAGGGACACTGGGGGAAAGAGGACGCGGCGGTGGTGATGTGTTGATGCTTAATGTCCTCAGATGTCAGCTGACATATTAGGGAAAAGTTGTGACCAATGCCGAAGCCCGGTTCAATAATTCTTTACGTCCACGGAAACCAGAAGGCTCGTTAGGACGGACAGCCCAGGACGTCCACCTCGACTCTCACACAGCTCCTGAACTATGGCCGCTGCGGTGGTGGTGGTGAAGTGTTGCTTAATGTCCTCAGATGTCAGTTGACATATTAGGGACAAGTTGTGACCAATGCCTAAGCACGGTTCAGTAAATCTTTACGTCCACGGAAACCAGAAGGCTCGTTAGGACGGACAGCCCAGGACGTCCACCTCGACTCTCACACAGCTCTTGAACTATGAGACGCTGCGGTTTGGTTTAGTGTTGCTTTACGTCCACAGAGGCGAGTTGGCCTATTAGGGACGGGGACAGAGTGGGAAGGGGGCGATAGAGTGAAAGGCTCGACCGCGGCAACCGCCCGAAAAAGACCGGAGAGACTGTGACCGTGGACCGCCGCCAGAACAATGGAAGTGTTAAGGCGGTGTCCCCTCGCCATTGCCCAGCGACTTGTGCACTGCGCAATTGCTCTTTCAACTGCTGTGCTGGACAGAGTCACTAAGACAATGTCCGTTGCACCGCTGTTGACGAACAACTTGGACAACTCGAAGCAAAAGACGTCCAACATGCTCAGCCCAGCACCACCTCCCTACTCATGATCTCTTCTGGGCAAAAGTGAGGGTCCAGCTCCACCTCCCTCCTCTGAGATCTCTTGATCTTTTGATCTCGCCTGGAACCCTGGCCTAGCGCACAAGTTTTAACACTTTAGATAACTGGGGCCATAAAACTTCCACCCAATCAGAAAAGGACAGGAAAGAAAGTTTAAAGGGTCATAGCCCGAAACACATACAATACACTCGCTTACACACCTACCCGTTTATATTTACAGATGAGTGCTGTTAATATCACGGCCAAAACGAGTGTTTCGACAATCGCATACAACCAGCCAGGATAGCTGCAGGTGGTGTATATATACCTACCATCAATTTATCTTGACCCGCTAGTTCATTTATTAGTCCTCTCACAGGAATTTGAGTCACTGCCTGCAGTTGACCGGGAAGTTGACAGGATTCAACTTACATCTTGCAGCCTTTTTGTGGAAGTCTTCAAATGGTGGTGTTAGCTTATTCTAGCGTCTCAAAGCCGCGCAACTTCAATTTTTTTTTTTTTTTTAATCGTCCGCCAGAAATGTGCCACCCTTCTAACAGGGATATGTACCCGTCACTAGTTTCACGCCTGAACATGACAAAAGCAATTTAATCACATCTAGTGGTGGCTGTACCTCTATTTTCCTGACGGCTTTCCACAGCTCTCTGGAAGCCACTCACTAACCCATTTGACCCCGGAGCACGATTCCCCCTTACCGTTTTAATGACACCCAATAAATAACATATTTTTCTTCCATTTTATCCATTACCCTAGCATACGGGTTTATGTCAATCACAAAAATAACTGTCCATCGCGACGTGGTTGTAGTGATTTCACCAATCCAAGTTAGGGAACACTACGTTCTATCTAACCTGGGTAGGGAGGTTCAGCCCCAGAAGGACTCGTATAATCGAAAGCCGTTGCATCTGCAAAACAACTTCATTGAAACACACTTACTTACACGACCCAAATCTCAGTCCAGGAAGCCTTTACAGGAGACTGAGAACTGCGCTGAGAAGATTCCTTGCCTTACTGGAGACATTCCCACGTCCCCTTTTCTTCACGACTCTACCAACCGACATCGCCTCACCGGAAACCACTGACGTCTCGTCATTAGAGATCTCATGTCGTTCTCTTTCTAACCTCCGCTTCCTTGCTTTTAATCTGCCCGCTAGCTCTGCCACGGGAATGTTCTCCTCTTCTGGATGCCTTAGTCCGGACGATCTTGGGTAACGGATCCCCACCCTCTGATTCACTGCTACTGACTACTCTCCTCAGAGCTCTCCTGAGGAGGAACCACGCAAGCAGCCCTTCGACTAGGTTTCCTTGAATCAGCGGAAGGAATTTTCCATTCGGCCTCAATGTCAGCCCGCCTTAAATGTTCTCCATGAACTTTCACAAACACTCAATCAAACTGTTTTCTAATCTCACATAGTAACAAACGAACAATTTTTGGGGGGTTAAAAATCATTACAACAACCCCGGCAACGTGACAACATAGTTTCCATTTACGTTCTAACTTACTCTTACATAAATACCATTTCTCGTTTACTGGATCCCCTACGTAAACACTGAATCGCCTGTTTACTAGCGTACTTAGCTTGCCTCTTCGGCTTTTCTTGTTCCCGGCTTTCCATGTTTTTATTAGTTTTTTAATGTAGTTTTTACTAATACAGCATTTGACCTTTTTATTCACATTTTGTGTTCCGGTCCAGTCTCATTTCTAATCTCATATTCATTTTTTTCCCTTTACCGATATTAATTTTCTTCCGTATCCTTATATGTATCTATTATCATTCGTTTCTTGACTGAGTCAGTACGAAGTCACGTGAGTACTGCGCGCGCACGAGCATGAGGTCAATTGGCGGCAAGATCTTGAGGCCGATGGACGGACAGTGAAAATTAATCAGAGAGAGAGAGAGAATCTTGCCTTTTGTGGTGGCTTGGGTGAAAACTTCATTGTGAGGGTAATTATAGTGTGTGTGGTGAGTTTGTGTGTGACTGCCTTTTTTCTCAGCCAGGACTGACTGGCGCCAATCAGCGGTGAGTATACACCTACATTTCCTCTTTTAATAACCTCGACTCAAAGACAGTGCCAGTGACTGACTCTGAGCACCACCCGGAGCCAGACATTGAGTCCCTAACCTGGTACCTGAGTCGTACTGAGAAGTGCTGTGTGCCACAATGAGCGAGGAGGAAGAGGCCTGAGCCCCTGAGTTGGGCGAGAAGGAGCAAGGGTGTGTCTCCGTGGTGTCAGCTACCTTACTACAGCAGCTTGATGCCAAGTGGGAGAGACACTTTGCCGAGCTCAGGGCCGCGTGCTGAGACAAAACAACCAAAGCCCATCTATTTTAAGACGGGCTTTGAACACAACCCAGCACCGGCAAAGAAAAGAGCACGGTACCCATCCCATGAGTGGGAATCTGGGTCAGCTCGTGCCAGGCAGTCACAGGCGCATGAGCAAGACTATGGAAAAGAACCAGCAAATAAAGCTAAACATGATGGCTCTCAGGGTCCAGAGTCAGGGCAAATTGACAGCGACCAGCCCCAGTCCGAATCTGAATCGGATGCGGAAATCCATGATGATGTTTTATCGGAACAGGGCACGGATGAGGATCTTTTAAAAGAGACAGAAGGAGAACTTGACGAAGAAGAGCATACTGCTGTTGCATTTGCCTTCTTATAGCCGACAAGCGCTTCGTGAAAGGCCTTAGTGTGAAAAATTAAACGAGCGCAATGACAGCTATGTCAGATCAGAAAAAAAGAAGAAAAAAAACTGCGAAAATTTGCAGGCCCCAACGGTCAACCTTGAGGTCAAACTCCAAGTACTGGTTTACGACATTCTTCCTTCAGCCACTGCCGTATTTAGTTACGCCATAGGGTCCAGACTGAAAATTGTCAGCTAACGAGCAGTTTTTTGTTGGTGCTCAAACAGTAGTAAGTTTCTTACAAACAACTCAAATAAAACAAGGCGTGTCATTTATAGCCGCCAACAAAGTTTACACCAGCACAAATAAAACCACAATCGTTTGAGTCGAGACAGAACTCTTTCTTTTACCTGGCGTGGATGCGTCTCATGTTTACGTGCGTGCTTTGGCGCTAGGTTGCTTCTGCAGTCATATTAGATACCCGAACTAGCGGTGAGGCGTTAGGCTGGTAAGCAGAGGGACCTCGGTTTGAATCCGCTTCGGCTCTCCTTTCTCTTCAAAAGTTGTATATGCGGATACTATCTGATGACTTTTTCCATCACAACTAGTGAAACATTAACCCATCTTAATGCAGGAGTCATTCTGGTGGTGACAGTGTAGTGATATGTATATAATCTCCCTCTGCCCCCATCTCCATGCCCCCCCCACCTTCTCCCCGTCCCTAATAAGCCTTATTGTTTCTGTGGATGTTAAGCCCATGTTTACTTACTTACTTGGAGGGCGCTGACCGCGTCGCTGGACAGCTGCGCGGAGATAAAGAGTGCCCTTCAGTAGTGCAGTGGCGTAACTAAATCTGGCAAGGTTTGGAGGAAGGTGCCGGAAAGCGATACTCGGAGTGTGGCCCCAACGCACACTCCGAGCATCGCTTTCCGGCACCTTCTTCCAAATTCTGCCAGATTTAGTTACGTCTCTCTCTCTCTCTCTCTCTCTCTCTCTCTCTCTCTCTCTCTCTCTCTCTCTCTCTCTCTCTCTCTCTCTCTCTCTCTCTCTCTCTCTCTCCCCCCTCTCTCTCTCTGCCTCTCTGTCTCTCCCTGTCTGCCTGTCTGTTTCTGTCCCTCCCTATCTCTGTCTCTCTGTCCCTGTCTCTGTCTCTCTCTCTCTCTGTCTATGTCTTTCTCTCTCTCTCTCTTGTATTTTAAATGAATCCTTTCGTATCATCAACACCACGAGATTGTACATGAAGCAATTCAAACACAAATATTGCCGCTGTAGGCCACTAGTTGTGACATTTGTTTATTATGAATTTGGCACACTAAGCTGTGCAACCAAATTAGCGAAAGTACCACACCTTTGTACCAATTATTGCAGAGACTGAAAATGTTCACCAGTGATCTCCCCTGGTGACATCTTTTCTTTAATCGGTTGGCACCTTTTATTTTGGGGCTGTAAAAGCCATCAAGCAGCAAGACCAGACTCTCTGGTATTACTGTGCAGCGCCATGAAAAAAGGAAACAGACCAACAACTCTGGCCTACAGCGATAAAAAAATTTAACCTGCAGAATTAGTTGATTAAAATCAGTATTAGGCAAGGTACAATCTCGTGGTGTTGATGATATGAAAGGATTCATTTAAAATATACAGGACAGACAGACAGACAGACAGACAGACAGACAGACAGACAGACAGACGGACGGACGGACGGACGGACGGACGGACGGACGGACGGACGGACGGACGGACAGACAGACAGAGACGGGGACAGAGATAGACATGGAGGGACAGAAACAGACAGGCAGACAGGGAGAGACAGACAGGCAGTGAGAGAGGGGGTTGGGGGGGGAGGGGAGGAGAGAGAGAGAGAGAGAGAGAGAGAGAGAGAGAGAGAGAGAGAGAGAGAGAGAGAGAGAGAGAGAGGAGAGAGAGAGACAGACAGACAGACAGACAGACAGACAGACAGACAGACAGACAGACGGACAGACGGACAGACGGACAAACTGTGACCAATGCCTAAGCATGGTTCAATGTTGCATTACATCCACAGAAACCGTACAGCTCATTAGGACGGAAAGCCCAGGACGGCCACCTCGACTTTCACACAGCTCCT
>OY757547.1:5510455-5521154 GCA_963584105.1 Alviniconcha strummeri | reverse complement strand
AGGTGGGTGGAAAGGAAAAGAAGACGTTAACCCTTTTCATGCTTTGTGACATCGTATGACGTTTCAGGCGAATAGTTTAAGAATTCCCATCTCCTGGAATTACCTTTCATGATTATGTTCAATTTTTCAACAGCACAGACAACAAGAGTTACTGCTGCAACAGGAGCTACAGAAGAGCTGCGTTGGAATGGAGCATGTGAGCGTTCCTCACTTGCATTAATTTGTGTTGACTGAATTCCTCGACATACTTTGCTTATTTTGTCGCCTGCAAGAAGAAGACTTGCTTTTTTTCGTCTAGAAGTAGAAGGAGGAGGAGGAGGAGAAGAAGAAGAGAAGAAGAAGAAGAAGAAGAAGAAGAAGAAGAAGAAGAAGAAGATGATGAGGATGATGAGGATGATGAGGATGATGATGATGAGGAGGAGGAGGAGGAGGACGACGACGACGACGACGAAGAAGAAGAAGAAGAAGCAGGAGTAAGAGGAGGAGGAGAATAAGAATAAGAAGAAGAAAAAGGAGGAGAAGAAGACGAAGAAGAAAAGGAAGAGGAATAAATAGTAGAAGTGGAAGAAGAAGAAGAGGAGGAGGAGGAAGAAGCAATAGAAGTAGAAGAAGCAGAAGAAGAAGAGGAGGAGGAGGAAGAGGAGAAGCAAGTAGTAGTAGAGAACAAGAAGAAGAAGAAGAAGACGAGAAGAATAAGAAGAGGCAGAAAAAGATGAGCGAGTGACATGAATGCATTAGTATCACCTTCACGAAGCGGCGACTGTTATTGGGCGTTAAACGGCGATATTTAAATTCCAGCTTGTGGTTTATTGTCGTGTAGAAGAGGAAAGAGGAGAAGCAGTGACCTGTATTAATGTCACCTTCAGGGTACTTCGGCAATCAGTTTATCGGGGCGTCTCAACTTTCTCCTCACGAGTCATAAACAGGGGACACGTCAGTCCATCACACACCCACACACACCCACACCCACACCCACCCACCCACACGCACACACCGAACTCCCCCCCTCCCCTCCTCCCCACCACGCCACCTCTCCCCATTCCCGTCTCACAGACGCAAAGAGATGCGCACACCTGTTGCGGCGAGAGAACTCCACACCATTCGGTATCAGGTGGTAGGGTCCAAATCCCATCAGATCTGGTTCTTGCGCTAAACTTCAGTGCCCCAAAGCAATCTTAGATCTGTTCGTTTCTTGACTTTCCAGCGCCAAATCCTGGGAGCTTAGGCCAGCCATAGAAACGTGCCCGGCCTGACCGGTAGCGCTGCGCAAAGCGGTCATAAATCTCGTAGTGGACACGTCTTCAGTATACAGAAGTCCCCGGCTTTAAATGCCTCAGAGCGGCATCTCAGATGCTCTGATGAGATGGAGTAAAGGGAGTTCAGACCACGAACATAATATTTGTCCCCCCACCCTCCCTCCCCGTTTCTTTCTCCTTTTCCCACTGATGACCGCCTGGAACTCAACGACTTGGACAAAGACTCACACACACACACACACATGCATGCACGCACGCACGCACGCACGCACGCACAACACACACACACATCAGACTGATTAAGTGCTTTACTCAACAGACTGTCCAAGTGTTTCGTTTCATTTGTAGAAATTCACAGAGAGAGAGAGAGAGAGAGAGAGAGAGAGAGAGAGAGAGAGAGAGAGAGAGAGAGAGAGAGAGAGAGAGAGAGAGAGAGAGAGAGAGAGTAAATGCTTATATTTTGCTATAATTATAAAAACAACAATAAGAGGAGCTCTTCAGTCTGACAGAGATAGCCATCTTGGCGCTGTTGTGTGTTGGGGCAGGTCATCTGTTTACAGTGAATCTGTGTTTATTACAGTGCATTGCATCAGGACAGAATTGTAGGCTACAGTGGTTATATTGTCAGTTTACATACAGTCTGGTACCATCTCTGCCTATACCCTCGTGTTTCTCTCTCTCTTACCCCCTCTCTTCCCCCGTCCCCAACAAATGTTCTTCGGAAAGAGTTCAAATATCGGGTTTTAATCTTTAGCAGGAGAAAAAGGTGAATAAGAATGGAAATGAAGAAACTGAGTGTATGTGGATTTTGTGTGTATGTGGATTCTATTCCCAATTTTTTTTTTGAAGTAGTGGACACAACACCCGACAACGGAGATACGCATTCACTTCAGACACCTACCACTTACACTTACTGGACTCGGAACGTCCCAGTTCGACTTCAGAAGTTGCTTTCCATCCACAGACAGAGACCGTACGGATTATTAGGGACGGCGAGCCCAGGACGCCCACCTTGACTTTATTATTAGGGACGGCGAGCCAGGACGCCCACCTTGACTTTCACACAACTCGTGAGCCCTTAGCTCCCTAGTTCAAGTTCAATGTTGCTTTACGTCCACAGAGACCGTACGGACTATTAAAGGACAAGTCCAAGGTTAGGGGTGATTTTTGACACGATTTCCGTTAAAGCTCGCTGAGAACGATGATGTAGGTGAAACTGTGATCTGAGGGTTATAAATGCACGAAAAAAGGCATTTTCTGTCGTAGCGAAAGTGTCGCCATGACGCCCAAATCACGTGCCCAATTTGCCTACTACGTCACTCTGGGGAGTCGCTGCAAAATGGCCAACTCGAGCTCCGAAGACGAAACTGATACTTTGCCCGAGAGACCCACAAGGATACAGCCGTATCAGTTTGAGCCTGTCAGGCAGGATTTGAAAGAGTACCGGAACATATTGTCAGCTTCGACATGCGGTATTCCATGGGGTTTGCGAAATCGCACTCACTGAAGTGCTCGCTACACAAATGGGCGTGATGCGGCGCAGCAAGAAAGTCAGCTCGTTTGAATTATATAAACTTAATCCACTTTCGCCTCACTGCGGGTCGATTGCGCGGGAGCTCGTGCATTGTTATACCTGGGGTCGTCTGCGAATTGTTACAGTTCGCGGCAACACAGTAGGCCGGCATAGGTAACTTTTTTGTCGACCACACGCATACACAGTTTACTGAAGAATCTAACATGGCAACCGCACTGACTCCCCAGACTGACGTCACTTCCGGGGAAGCCTACAGAAATAAAATCGATTAAAAACCCAATCAAACATTTTTTATTTTTATTTTTATTTATTAACTCTGAAATTAGTGACTCATTGGTCAATCATTTCCATGGTCATTTTGCATACTTAAAACCTTGGACGTTTACTTTAAAGACGGCCACCTTGACTTTCACACAGCTCCTGACTCTGAAAGACTGAGTTCGAGTTCAGTGTTATTTTACCTCCACACACAGAGACCGTACGGACTATTAGGGACGGGGAGCTCAGGACGGCCATCTCGACTTTCACACATCTCGATCCTGAGCTCTGGAACGTCCGAGCGGAGACATTTTATTTTATGGTCAGTCGGCAAGGGCGAGACTGCGAGGAGTCAACGCTGGCTTTCCTTACCGGCATTGTTAGCTGGACTTTATGCGGCCTTTTATGAAGTGGCTCGCCCGTTAGGTGACCGCTGCTGGCCGAAGATGAAACGGACACCGACTGGCCACAGGTGTCAAAGAGGTGAAAAAGGGTTTAGCCACAGCTTCTGTTGCCAGAGAATAGATACAGTTGATATCACGTGGTTCACGTGTCAGCGCGACACTGGAGAAGTGGCAGATATATATATATATGTGTGTGTGTGTGTGTGTGTGTGTGTGTGTGTGTGTGTGTGTGTGTGTGTGTGTGTGTGTGTGTGTGTGTGTGTGTGTGTGCCACCTTGATTTATATAAAAATGCAAATGTTATGGCGTGTTTTTGGTTGTCAGTTCGGTAGCGTGTTCATAACGTTTTGTAGGATTTGTTTTTTGCTCTCTCCGTTTTCTGTCTGTGGTTATGTAGAGTACAAGATACGGAGAGAGGAGAGAGAGAGAGAGAGAGAGAGAGAGAGAGAGAGAGAGAGAGAGAGAGAGAGAGAGAGAGAGAGAGAGAGAGAGATGGGGAGGGTGTGAAGAGGGGGAGAGAGACAAGGTAGAGAGAGAGGGGGGAGGGGAGAGAGAGAGGAAAGAGAGAAGAGGAGACAAAGATATGGGGGTGGAGAGAGAGAGAGAGAGAGAGAGAGAGAGAGAGAGAGAGAGAGAGAGAGAGAGAGAGAGGGAGGGAGGGAGGGAGGGAGAGAGAGAGAGAGAGAGAGAGAGAGAGAGAGAGAGAGAGAGAGAGAGAGAGAGAGAGAGAGAGAGAGAGGGTGTCGCCTTTATTCCCTAATTATGTAGTATTGTTATGTAGTATTGTTTGTGCATCGCTTAGCACAAAGCACAGCCTACAAGAAAACACACACACACACACACACACACACACACACACACACACACACTCACACACACACAATCCCCCCTCCCCCCCCCACACACACATGCACACTCTCTCTCTGTGCATAGACACACAGGGTATTGAAGGTAACAACATCCCCCAAAATGTGCTTTGCAATGGCCCACGCAAGCAATTCCCAAAATATACTTCAACCCCGGAGTATATTATAAAATTATTCCACTTTAGACCTTTTGAAAAAATATTATTATTACCATGACTCTAGCCTGTAATGGTGGACTAAATGGGAGAACTGTCCCATAACAATGTGAATCACTAACTGATAGAGAACGAATGCACGCAGTTTCTAGCTGATAGAGAAAGATGCACGCAGTATGTACGTGTCACAATCGCAATTTCGCTTACGTTAATTGCACAGTAACCCGTAATTATGACGTCCGTAATGATTCAGCATTTTGGTTTGGCCTCCAACTGATGATGAGATTAAAACACTCACTAGTACGTCAAACTCCACACGGTAGCGCATAATTTAATTCAGTTGGTGAACCGTTTTGGCCTCGCGGTAAGGCTTTAGGCTGATAATTGAGCATGCAGGAGGACCTCGGTCCGATTCCACTTCGGATCTCCTTTCTCTTCAAAAAGTGCTTGCGGTTTATTATGGACACAGTCTTGTAACTGTGCCCCTCACGGTTAAAAACAAACAGACGTTGAAACGACTCTCATCGCTGGCCATCTTAACGCAGAACTCATTCTGCTGCTGACAGCGTAGCGTTAGGTATAACAGTCTCCTTCTTCCCCCCTTCTTCTCCTGGAATCTCGGCCACCGCCAGTACCTCTTCGGAGACAACTCGGCTTCAAAGTACTTTAACCTAAAAAACTTTCGTTCAGCTGCACCACCTCCCCCTCCCCTTACCACCACCACCCCCCCACTCCACGCCCGCGCGCCTCTGAAATCATGGCGGGGACTTGCCAGTTTTTGCTCTGAGGGCCTGCATTACGAGACACGACACAATTAGACTCGCTGTCAAACTGAAGAGGTTCTGGCAAGCCCCCTGTGGTATCTCGTGTCCTTTTTTCATTGGATCTAAACATTCGAGAAGGAGGAGAAGTAGGCAAAAGGTCAAATGCAACGATGTAATTCAAGGCGCTGGAAGTTACTCACGCAGGTGTTTTTTCACCGTGAAATCGTTAGCGGAACAGAAAGAGAGGCGAATAAAATGGTGGTTTTTGTCTGTTATATTGCCATTTTGGGCATAAAGCGGAACGCTTTTCTCGCTTCCGTCAACATCAGATCATCTCCGTTGGCATATGTGCTCCATTGTTAGAAAGTGACGGGCAATTTGTTTACTTAAAACAGTCTTTGCGGTGAAGACGACGATGATATTAATGATGGTATGGGATGATGCCCCCCCCCCCCCCCAAAAAAAAAAAAAAAAAAAAATTCATTCAAAAAATCAGTGTAACATACTGTTATTTTGAATCCATATGAACGCAAGAATACGAGAAACTAAGCTGGAGGGTCAGTGGCGCAGAGCAAGAGCTTTCGCTCTCGAAAGCCAAAGTTACACAACGATCGAGAGTGGTCACCAAATGGTTGGGTGACAGTTACGTGCTAGGCTTTACGCCCGCCCTGAGATTTCTCCGGAGTCAAATTCTGTACAGACTGTGCAAAAGGTCCTTCAGATGAGACTGTAAACCGAGGTCTCCCGCATGCAGAAAGATGGCATAGGCATGTTACAGATCCTGTAGTCCATGTCAGTGTTCGGTGGATTATGGAAACACCAAAATAACCCAGCTTGCACTAACAGTGTCAAGAGCCTTCAGAATGTTGAAGCTGGACACTGTACTGAAAAAGGGAAGAAGAAGAACAAGAGAGTGGGTCTTTGTCTCCGAAAGGGATGCTGGGGATGTCGGAAGACCCCCTTCTGTCCTGTCCTGTCTCCTCTCTTCTTTGTCTACCTAGTCCTTTAGCTTTTTCCATCTTGTCCCTTTTCTGCTACGGTCCTTTCTCCCGACTTTTTTCTCACATAGAAATTCTCTTCTTCTGTATTGCTATTGTTGAGCAGCTAGGAGCCGACAGATAGATGGTAGATGGTATGTGCAGCTTGCTGCCATATGACACTGGTATTTGCCATGATGCATTTTCATAGAAACATTTTTCTTTTTTAAATAAAATAAATGTGTATATTGTTTCTTTACTACACTAAAACGACATATTGTTTTGTCGGCCCAAGATCTCATACTACGAGAGTGGATAAGCAGCTCCTTCGCCCGCTGACAGTGGCGTGTTTCAGTCGGTCAAAGATCTCATACGACGAGAGTGAGTGAGAATACCTTCTTGACCCGACCACTGCGGTTTGTTTCAGTCAGCCAAGGTGCGCGTGGAGACCATCAACGATGGCAACGGGCTGAAGAACCCGCTGCTCTCCCCTGACAAGGCGCGCCTGCCCATCGACAATGGACCCATCAGTGAGTGGACAACGTGAGAGAGAGAGAGAGAGAGAGAGAGAGAGAGAGAGAGAGAGAGAGAGAGAGAGAGAGAGAGAGAGAGAGAGAGAGAGAGAGAGAGAGAGAGACAGACAGACAGACAGAGACAGACAGACAGACAGACAGACAGACAGACACAGACAGACAGACAGACAGACAGACAGAGACAGATATGTGAGGAGAAGAGAGAGAGAGAGAGAGAGAGAGAGAGAGAGAGAGAGAGAGAGAGAGAGAGAGAGAGAGAGAGAGAGAGAGGATGGGGGGATGCGCTCACTTTAGCAATGCTCACAGTAACCACTAGATGGCCTCACTTTGACAGTACGCATAAGGATACAGCCTCGATTGGGCAGTGCACGCAAGAACATAATATTGCATTACCTCGGCAGTAACCAGAAGGATAATGGCAATACACAGAAGGACACAGCCTGTCTCTACAATGATATCGTCCCACATTGCCAGTACACGCAATAAAATCGTCCCAAATTGTCAGAACACGCAGTGATATCGTCCCATATTGCCAGTACATGCATAGAAATCATCTCACATTGTAGGTTTCGCCTCATTCTATCAGTCCTGCAATGACATTTGGCCCTTTTGGCGATAATCGTAATGAAATAGCCTCGTTTTCGCTGTTCCCGCAATGACACAGCCTCAGCTGAGGACACATAATGACATAGCCTCACTTTGGCAGCAAGCCTAATGGCACAGCTTCGTTTTGACGCAGGTTTCATGACGCTGGACGCCTTCCCGTCGTGCCCCGTGTGCGGCCTGAAGTGTGACACGCCGCGTCTGCTGCAGAGACACGTGCGGAGTCACAAGGAGATCAAGCGCTACCTGTGCGCCTGGTGTGGCAAAGGCTTCAACGACACCTTCGATCTCAAGCGGCACACCAGAACCCACACAGGTCAGTGAATAATTTACAGCCTAGGGCACGCTCCATATAGCCTAGCTGGCGATCTCAAGAGACACGACCAGAACCCACACAGGTCAGTGAAGTTGTGCCATCAGTCTACGGCACACAGGCATAATTATTCTAGCTGGCGATCTCAAGAGATACCACCAGAATCCACACAGCTATGTCAGTGAAGTTACAGTCTATGGCACACTCCATGGCCTAGCCGGAGATTTGAAGCGACACGACCAGAACCCACTCAGGCCGGTGAAATTACATGCAGTCTACAGCACATAGGCATATCCTGGCTCTGGCGACCTCGAGACACAACCAGAACCTACACAGGAAAGTGAAGTTACAGTCTACAGCACACAGGCATATCCTAGCTGGCGATCTCAAGAGACACGACCAGTACCCACACAGCTAGTCAGTGGAGTTACAGTCTAAGGCACACAGGCATAATTATTCTAGCTGGCGATCTCAAGAGACACGACCAGTACCCACACAGCTAGTCAGTGGAGTTACAGTCTACGGCACACAGGCATAATTATTCTAGCTGGCGATCTCAAGAGACACGACCAGTACCCACACAGCTAGTCAGTGGAGTTACAGTCTAAGGCACACAGGCATAATTATTCTAGCTGGCGATCTCAAGAGACACGACCAGTACCCACACAGCTAGTCAGTGGAGTTACAGTCTAAGGCACACAGGCATAATTATTCTAGCTGGCGATTTCAAGAGACACGACCAGTACCAGTACCCACACAGCTAGTCAGAGGAGTTACAGTCTATGCTTCACTCCATGGCCTAGCTGGTGATCTCAGTTAGAGACACCAGAATACACACAGGTCAGTAAGATCGGCAGATATGTACATATATCAGCAAATTGTGACGACTTGTACAATACTAATAACAATCAGTAAGATCGGCGGAAACATATACATACCAGCAAATTGTGAGGGTGCACACATAACTACTACTACTACTACTACTACTACTACTACTACTACTACTGCTGCTGCTGCTGCTATTTAATTAAAAACAAATAAAAATATATCAACAAAATCTCAAAATCTCAAATTCAGAATGGGTTGTGTGAAAATGGTTCGTGTCAACAATGTCAAGATGACAAAGCGGTCGTAAGGTAGCCGAATTTGTACATTGTAATCATAAGCACTCGCGTTTTGACTTCAGAACTTTGAGATATATTTTGCATGTAAGAATTCGCAAGAAGCTGGAAACAGCAGGAGTTTGTACAGCATCCTAGAAGCAGATGAAACACATTTTGGTCACGACATCATATGAATGGGGACTCTTGACAGTACTGAGAAAGAAAAAAAGAAAAAAGAAACTCTTTTGACGGGAAGAACTGCGCCGTATAATTTACAGCCTCTCCGGGATACGAATTCTATGCAAGGGAGCTAAAAATGTGGTGACACGTACGTCCAAAGTTTTGCAAACATGTGCGCACAACTGTGCATCATTTATCGTGCTAATCGTATCCCGTTTCTTTTGCTGGTAACGTAAGGGAAGAAAGAAAAGAAACAAGAAAGAGGAAGTCGTTTTCTACAGACGACTTTGAAACGGTCACAAAAGATGAGATACATCCGCAATGATATCATCAAGGGGGCACGCAAATATCGCCACCTATAATTATTTTTTGTCCACGGCGCCGAGCGACGTCTGAAAGAGCGAGCGCTGTATAGAATGTCACAGGAGACGCACCGGGAAGGCGGTTAAAACCCCGAGTCTTTTGCTTCCCTTTTTATTTCACAACAGGCACAAACCAGCGCTCTTCATGCTGCCATGAACTCGGACAAATCCGGCTTTTCAAGGCGCAGACAGTAATAGGCTCTTCGCCACAGTCACTTTCCAGACTTAAATAGATTTTTTTTTTAAATATATATATTTTTTATCTTGATTTGATCTCTCGGCGCCAAAGTGCTCCCGCAAAAGGGCACACACGGTCCAGCTCCACACATGCTACACCAACACACCCATACATCAAGGATACATCACATTTGAGGATGTACCTCTGGTGGAGTTTATGTACCTTGTATTTACACGCGTGCCAGGTGAGAGTTACCGTAGGTAACTCATGTCTTTGTTGTTGTGAATGTGTGAGTTTTTTTTCGAGCGGTAATTAACTCCCTTTTGTTGATTTTACTCCCTTACATCGTTAGTGAGCAGTAGCGGTAAGTAAGTAAACATGATACTTATCGTCCACAGAAACCACAAGGCTTATTAGGGACGGAGACAAAGGGGGGAAGGGGAGATTATATACCTATCGCTACACTGTCACCACCAGAATGACTCCTGCATTAAGACGCGCAGCAATGAGAGCCATTTTAATGTTTTATTAATTGCGAGGGACAAAGTCACAAGACAGTATCCACAGACCACTGCTTACCAGCCTAACGCCTTACCGCTAGGCCAAACCGGCTCACTAACTGTGGGCAGTAACGGTTGCGTCGAGTATAACACGCTACAACCAGCTTTCCCCTTGTTACAGGTGTTCGTCCGTACAAATGCGAGTCGTGCGGCAAGGCCTTCACTCAGCGCTGTTCCCTGGAGTCCCACTGCCGGAAGATCCACGGTCACACGCTCCCGTTCACCTTCAACGAACGTCGCGCCAAGCTGTACGTCTGCGAAGAGTGCGGCCATTCCACCTCCAGCATCGAAAACCACTTCCGCCACCTGCGCGCGCAGCATCCCGGACATCCGGCGCTGGGCAGACCGCACCACGATCGGAGGCAGTATAAGTTTTGCTCGAAGGAGAGAGGGGGGGAAGAGGAGGGGGAGGAGGAGGAGGAGGAGGAGGAGGGGGAACAGGGAGAGAATGGCTTGTGTGAAAATGGTTCGTGTCAACAGTGTCAAGATGACAAAGCGATCGTAAGGTAGCCGAATTGGTTTAATTTTATTTTTTGAAATAAGGATGCCATTTTGACAAACTTAGACCAAACTGGCATTCAAACGATTGATATGAATGGACGCAAGCTGTACATTCACGAAGGCAGCGAGTATTACCGAGGGAGAAATTGACTG